>CM070032.1:227146552-227157403 GCA_036250615.1 Ptychadena robeensis | reverse complement strand
TTAGGTAAATTGTAATAGGTCAGTAACGTCTGTAATATCGCCCTCCCGTGCACCGTGTCCTTCATTGGTAGATAAGATGTATTATAAATTCATTAACCGGACTAGCTTGTCCTATGAGCAGGATGACAAGCTTGCCAAAACATCAATGGCTCGAAGGAACCCTACTTAACTTTGTGCATATTGCCCACCACAACACTACCATTTCTTCTTTGGTAGGGTCCACTACCATTACCTTTTTGGTAAGGTACCATTACCATTCCTTTGGAAGAGTACAACTTCCATTACTTTGGTAGGGCCCAACTACCATTACATTTTTGGCAGGGTTCTACTACCATTACATCTTTGGTATGGTTCATACTATTATTTCTTTGGTAGGGTACCACTACAATTACTATTTTGTTAGGGTCCCATTACCATATGTTCTTTGGTAGAGTACCACTTCCATTACTTCTTTGGTAGGAGTACCACTACCATTACTACTTTTGTAGGGTCCCAATACTATTACTTATTTAATAGTGTCCCGCTATAATTTTTTTTTTTCCTAGAGTATACTACAATTACTTCTTTGGTTGGGTCCACAACCATTACCTTTTTGGAAGGGTTACACAATCAAAGCTTCTTTTGTATAATACCCCTTTGATTACTTATTTGGTAGAGTCTACTACGATTGCATCTTTGGTAGGGTCCACTACCATTACATTTTTGTAGAATGCTATTGCCATTGCTTTTTTGGTAGGGTTTCACTACCATTACATCTTTGGTAGGGTCCACCACTATTATTTCATTGGTAGGGTACCACTACCATTACTACTTTGATAGGGTCCCACTACCATTATTTCTTTGGTAGGGTACCACTACCATTACTACTTTGATAGGGTCCCACTACCATTATTTCTTTAATAGGGTACCACTACCATTACTTCTTTGTTAGGGTCCACTACCATTACCTTTTTGGTAGGGTACCACTAGTATTCCTTCTTTGCAAGAGTACGACTTTCATTACTTCTTTGGTAGAGTCTACTACCATAAATTTTTTGGTAGGATGCTACTGCTGTTTCTTCTTTGATGAGATGCCCTACAATTACTATTCTGATGGATTCACCATTACTTCTTTGGTAGGTTGCCACTAACATTCCTTAACGGATACTATGGAGTCCTACTACAATCCTTCTTTGGTAGATATGATCTGTAATAAATTAATTAACCTGACTGGCCTGTCCTATGAGCAGGATGACCAGCTTGCCAAAACAATAGCTTAAAGGAACCCTACTTGACTTTGTGAATTTTGGAGAACATGTTTGCTCATCCATGTCTATATTTCTGTGACATTTTAACTAGAAATAATAAAAACATCCTCTTTCTAGGCTTTTTAGATTCTTTCACAGCTGCAATCTTTTTGCGGAATAGACATAATTTAAGAAAAAATAAACTGGCATGTTGGTAATTATATAGAGCGAATGTCTAGAGACAAACTAAATGGATTTATCACATGAATTCCCTCGTTGCTGAATGTTTAAACAGTAAAATCGAATGTATTGCTTTGAATATAACATCTGAAATAATACCGTTGAAGTGTATCTGTCATCTGTATTAATAAAAATACCCATTTAGTAATTCGCTGTTCACATTCTCTGTTGTAATTGTATCTATACTATTTCTAAGCCAATGCGTCTTTTACAATCTGGGGATATAAAAAAAGTGAATACGAGTCGGCATGTAAATAACTGTATTTCCAATGGATGGTCGGTAAAAGATAGACCTGGCTCTGATAAAGGGAAAAGATGACTTAACATGACTCAACATGATGGACGTCAAGGTGTTTCAGTGATGTCACCTGTAGGCACACATGCAAGTTCTCCATATGCTGATTGACTGTTGTGTTGCCAGCTGATGGAGTGGTTTGCCAAATCATTACCAAAATGGAGGATGAAATGGGGATCATGTGCTGTAATTGCAGTGTTGTAGCTATCATGGTGGTGGTCATGGTGGTCATCAGAACTTTTCATTGACATGTAATATCTGAGGACATTAGGTTAGGGCTCTCCTTAATTAAGTTTTTTCCCAAAGGTAAAAAAAAAGCAGGGGGGTGGGGCACTTTGCCTTCTTATGATCAAGGTTCTCGGGTGTGTAATTGTGTGAAAAGGTGTAGCGGATTGCATACAGCTGGCCAAAGACATCTTGATCCATGGGCGGCTTGTAGCAGTGTGCGGTGTGCAATGATGTCACCACTCTGTAAGGAGTCGGCTACAGAACTGATGGGAATCCTGTTTGCTCCACTATCACAGGGGATTTTCATCAGATTGTAGCCAATTAATTATTTGGAGGGGGAGGAGAACCCCATCCAAGTTAACTTACTACAACAGGATCGGCCACAGAAAGTACCGGCAGAAGGGATCGGCGTGCGGCCATTCACGTCTACGACTGTGGTCAGGGGTGATCAGCCGCGGGCGGCCACAGTCCGCGATCAAAAACGCAGTGAGCTGAGTTTTAAGGTCACAGGTTGCTCCGTGGCTGCTCCCTATCACCCCTGATTGTGGCCCGAGGAAGAGCTTATTCAATAACATGGACACGCCACAGGCTGCCGCAAATGTGGGGACTTCCTCCTAAGTAGTGATGGTCGAAATGTCCGCACAGTGGACAAGTCCCAGTGAATATTTTCTTCTCATTGGCGAAAAGTACGGGTGTTCGACCTGTCCCCTTCGCCAGCGAGAAGAAGTTTATTATTCTTCTGCTGCCCTAATGAGGAAGCAAGATCCACCCGGAGGTGTAAAAAACGTAAGCGCCATCAGTGATCTTACTTCCGGTATGTGGAATACGGAACTGTGCATTCCAGATACCAGACATGACTACACGGACATCATTTCCGGGACTTTACAGAGTTTTGACATTGGTGTTACCGGCACTAGAAGGTGCCAATAACAGGGCATAATACTGCTGAAGAAACCAAAATTTCTAAAATGGTGAGTAAATCCCGAATATCACACCACATCTTTGCTTCTTTTTGATGATGCAACATCAGGGCTGGGAGGAAGCCTGACATCATTCAGTGCAGTGACAGCCAGGAAAATACCTGCTCACGCTATTTATAAGGAAATACTCACAGAGATTGTCCCTATTGAAAACTAAAGTATGGTGCCCCCAGTGGCCACTCACAATATTGCTCTGAATAATTATGGAATCTCTCATATTAATCCAGATAAAACTTTAAGAGTCTTATCTTATTTTATTGCTAAAGAAGAGGCTTGTTTTTTCAGTAATTGAGGCCATTGTTGGCAATCTAATTGCCTTGTGTTGCTCTGTGCATTGTTCTAAAAGTTAGGCTTGGATGGTGGGAAGGGATAGATACTCAGACTAATGACTCTGACCGCACATCAAAACACACAGAACACACAATGGATGAAAAGAACGGGATTTATTCATAGTTCCACGTTGTGTTGTTCGAAGTTGAAAGCTATTAGTGTTTTTTGTTATTATGTGTTCAATGAGTTTCAATGAGAACATTTCTTTATTCTCTTGTCCTGGGGAGTTAGGCGTTAGGCTATGTTTCCACAGCATCAAAACGTACATCAAACGGAGGGATGTTGGCACATTCCATTATATTCAATGATCCTGTTCCCAAATACATTGATGTGATGCATTGTGCTCCCTTAATTAATATCAACATTTAGCCCTGTGTTGACATTACCACAACGAAACCCAACACAAGTATGGGTGCCCTGACACACCCATAGACAACGGATTTATTACGCTTCCAGCGGATGAGTATCCGTTGTTAAAAGACTGTTTTCTTTTTTTTTTTTTTCAATTACTGTATTTTTCTGACTATAAGGGATCTTATGGTTCAAATGTGCGACCACACTTGGCTCCCTGCCAGCTCGCCGGGCAGATGTGAGATCTGCACACAGCTGGATCTCCCATTTGAACTGTATTGGTTATATTTGCTGCGCCCTGCAGATATAACCTATGCAGAATGTGTGTGGGGAAAGCTGCACTCATGCTGGCAGTTTCCTCACACAGCCGCAGAGGGGAGACATGAGTGCAGATTCCGCTCCCCCCCCTCCCTTCCTTCCCCATGTGTGAGGAAAAGGAGATGCCTGAAGTTTGCTCTCTAGTGACACCATTTTTGTAGCTAAAATTGGGTACTGCAGGTGATTTTTTTCCCTAATTCATTTAAACACATGAAATATTATTTTTTCTGGTTTTCCTGCTTTAAAAACGTGGTGCGTCTTATGGTCAAGTGCGTCTTATAGCCCTAAAAATACGGGACTTACACACTATTACTCCCGGCCTCTCACTGTCATGACTTCTGGTTTCTTCATCATTATCGCACCGGAAACACTGACAACCTCACATCCTGGCACCATTTTAAAATAAGAAGTTAAGATATTTCCCTTCTATGAGTTCACATAATTAACTCATATACAACTTCCTATGTCTTTAAGGCATGCTTTAAAGGATGCCCTAAGGCAGTGGTTCCCAAACATTCCCCTGCAGGCCCCCCCTTTTCTAGATAGGAACATTATCAAGCCCCCCTCCCATTCAAACTACACAGATTAAGATTGAGGGGCATTTCACACTAGCCATGTTTGTGTTGCAATACCAATGTACTAATACAGGTGTGAAATGGCTCTCAAACTTTATTTGAAATACAACTCCTACAACTTTATTTGGTTTTCACACCAGTCAAGTAGAGACATGTATCACATACACACACACACCAATCATTAACCTCCTTAGTGTTCATGACGAGCGAAACTCGTCCAGAGTTTGTGTGAAGAACAAACTCTGGTTTGCTTTCCAGCCCTCACAGCCGGTGTCATGAATGACATCGGCTGTGTGGAGAGGGGAGGGAGGAAATGGCAGGCAGTGTACCTTGTACACTGCTGCCATTGCCTGTACCACACTGTTAAAAACGGCGCAGTACAGGCGGTGTGCTAGGGAGGTTAAGAAGCATTAATAATTCACATAAATTTCTTTGGTAGGTCTTATTTTCAGGGGTTATATTAAAAGCACACTGAAAATGTGACTAGGTCTTAATTTCGGGGTAGGTCTTACTTTCTGGTAAGCACAGTACTAAAGGTGATCAGTATCTTCAATATGGGGACATGGTCACTAACTAGTTGAATGAAAATGCCTGGAATGGACTACCAGCAGTGGTGGTCGAATGGTCAACAGTGAAACACCTACAATCAGATACAAAGCTATAACCAGGGTAAAGTTCTTCTGTATTTCAACATTATCATTCTATGGAGCTGTGAGGTTGGATTTATAACATATCAAGAAATTAAATATATAATGACTTCCACAGTACACAGTATAGCTAGTGTTGGCTTTGAGAACATTTCAGGACTGACACCATGAGGTATAATGTGCATTAAACACCTAAACAGTCAACACACTGGATAAAAGGAATGAAAAGCTTTTTTTTTCTTATTTGAAGAACAAAAGGAAAAATAATTTATATATATATATGAGCATTGAAACTATGTACGATAATGGTTGTTCGTGTTCTTTGAACATTTTGTCCATGGCAATGAGCTTGGGGTCACATACTGAGATGTACATAATGCAGATGTGCTTAGATGTACAGAGACGAGAGCCACAGAGCTCCGATCCTCACATGGCCATGATGAACATTTATGAGAGCTTCATGAAATGGGTGTCCATGGCTCAGAAAATTTCCACTAGTGTATCTAGGAGTCCTGAACATGGTATCATTACAAACATTGCTGGAGATATAGAGAAGGGTTGAGGGCCATTATAAAAAGTATTGCTCTAGCAATTGAATTTTGTAAATTCAAAACGTTAAAATAAGACTCAAATTTTTTTTACTGCATATACTTGAGCATAAGCCGGCCCAAATATAAGCAGAGGTACCTAATTTTATCTACAAAAACTGGGAAAATGTATTGAATCGAGTATAAACGAGCAAAATGAAATTCCACCATCTCCAGAAGTCCACAAGATGGAGCTGCTGCCCAAGTTAACATTTCACCAGCCGAACTGGGGAAATACTGCATACACATCACACAATTCACCGAGGCTGCCAGTGCCTGCACAGAGACCAGCGAACACCCGGACAAGTAAGTGGGACCCTGATTCTGACTTGAGTATAAGTTGAGGGGGGCTTTTTCAGCAATTTTTTCGAGTATATACAATAATTTGACTTGACCTTAATGAATCCAAAAACTCCCTCAACCCTTCCCTACATCTACAATTATTTTGGTGATGGTACAACATTAATGGGCTTTTCAATTAACCTCACAGGGAGTTGCCTGAACAAAGTGTGCTTTATGTCTCTGATCCACAGGTTCTGCTTCTTCCTATTGCCTTATCGTTACCGACCCCTGGACCTTCTTCGACCACACGTTTTGCCGTTTGCTGCCTGCCCTGACTGATGTAAGATGAGAGATACGGCCGGTGTCTGGATCTCCCATCTGAACTGTATTGCTTATGCCAACAGAGCCCAAAGCCCTGCTGGTATAAGCAAAAAGAAGAGAGATAGATGAACTGCCATCTATCCCTTTCTCCATTTCTGTGGAAACTGCTTCCACGGACACAGGCACAGCTAGAGAGGGAGAGGAAAGACCTCTCAACCCCCCCACAGCCCCCCTCCTACCAGTCAGTGAGAAACATGACATTGTGCTCTGCCAGTACTTCTGCTAGTGACATCTACTGGCTGAATTTAATATTGCATTAATTGAATCCATTGCATTTACTCAATTCATGTGAAAATTAATTAAATCTTTTTTTTCTGGTTTTCCTGCTCTAAAAACTGGGTGCGTCTTATGGTGCGGTCTGAAAAATACAGTATTTGTTGCCATTCCTGGGTCCTCCAGCTCCTTCAGAAATGGGAAAGCTTGGTGCAGATTTGGGCAGCTTCCATGGTCTCTACTAAGACATTTTCTAGCTTCATACACCCTCTTCCACTTATAGGAATCTGTAGATTTCTGTGTTTACAATGAAATATCATTGCTTTCCCTTGTAACCTTATTTTTTCTTTCCTGAAAAGAACTTTTTCATTGTATATAAACAAAAAATATAAAAAGTTCAGTCTCTGGGAATACAGGGGAGATCTTCTTTATAACGAGTTAGTTAGGAAAGTCGCACATCGCAACATTCGTAACAGACGTCCCAGAACCCAACGCACAATCCATACACCATAAAGGCCCCCATACACGTGTCGGATTCCCACCGGATTCCGGCACGATCGATTCCGGGCGCGTGCACGCGAAACGATCGTGCCGGAATCGCATGCAGCCCACCTTGTCCGATCGATCAGGTCCGATCGCTCAGGGGCCCAGAATCGGATCCGACAGAGAACCAACATGTTGGTTCCATCAGATTGATTCTGCCCAGATGAGGGGGAGTTGCCATTTGTGAGGTGGACAATCGGACACGGAATCGTCCCGGAATCCGTTGGACAAGGTGGTATGCAGCGATGGATACTCTTAATTGGCCCATTGATCACACCTGCGATTCCCGGCAGAATCGCCGGAATCGATCGGGTGAGTGATCAATTGGCCATGGAATCCGTCACGTGTATGGCTAGCTTAACACCGCGGTGACCTTCCAGGTTCCTTTATTCCATTGCGTAAATCTTCCTTAGATCATCCTCACTTGTAAGGTGAACTATATTTTAAATATAAGCGTGAGCAAATATGTCGAGAGCATGGTATTCTCTTATGGAATCCTCTGGGGATCTCCTACAGACCCTCGGCACACCGGCACAAGAGAACACAAAATTAGATTGGACGTCCTCCAGAGGATTTATGGAAATGCCTATTTTTTTTTGAGTCCAATGAAGGAACTAGGACAATAATGGCTAATATTTCATTTTAACAGCCCGATTCTTAAAATACACATTGACAGATTTGCGCAGTGTTACAGAGATTGCAAAGAATTGACAATAACATATAGAAATTCTGCTTTGTATGATTTCATTCACCAGCAAATTTAACAAAGTCTTATGAACACAGTAACAAACTTTAGGGGCCCCATCATCAAAGAAAGCACAAATTTCAAAAGGATGAATATTCAACCTATGTACACTCAAAATCTAAAAAACACATATGTAAAATTAAAGTTTGACTTACCTCTGAGCTGGTATGATGGTGGCGTAGCTCTCCACAATCCCAAAATGATATACTTACCTGCTGTTGCCTGGAATCATATAAAAGATTCCATCTTTATTTGCCAGGCTTCCAGGGTTATCTCCAGGTACAATATCGCAAGTAGAGATGGGCGAACATCGGCCCGGAGTGTCCGCGAACAGGGCGGGTCGAACTTCTAAAGAAGTCCGCCGTCCGCCCTGTTCGCGGACACATTCAAATTCCCCGCCTCTAGGCGGGGAATTTGAATCGGAAAAACCGGATGTGACGTCAGTGACGTCACATCCGGTCCTTGGACCGCAACCTGGAACGCATAGTTCCTGGTTACGGGCGCAGGATGTGACGTCACTGACGTCACTTCCTGCTCCAAGCCGGATTTTTCACTACAAAACCGGCTGCATGCCCTGTCTTGTAGTGAAAAGATTCTTCCTCCGGCACGATCTCGCAGGTTCTGATCCTGCCGGAGGAAGAATTTAGATCTTCTTCTGGCCGGCGAACAGTACGGGTCGAACACCCGTACTGTCCGCCGGCGAGAGGATCGGCGAACATGCCGAGTTCGCGGCCGAACTGTTCTCCGGCGAACAGTTCGGTCCATCCCTAATCGCAAGTGGCCACTAGGGGTGTTTATAATGATTTTCTATGGGAAAATATGTTCCATTCAGCGTAATGAAGAGCTGAGATTAGAGATTTATCCATCTATTATTATTATCTATTTATATAGCGCCGACATATTACACAGCGCTTTACATAGTATACATAGTCATATCACTAACTGTCTCTCAAAGGAGCTCACAATCTAATGTCCCTAATACATAGGTCATAGGTCACATGTAACATAGAAAAACCTTTATTTGGGGAAGCCAATTAACATACTGCATGTCTTTGGAGTGAGGGAGGAAACCAGAGTACCCAGAGGAAACCCACACAGACACTGGGAGAACATGCAAACTCCTTGCATGCAAACTCCTTGCAGATAGTGCCCAGGCTGGGGTTTGAACCTAGGACTCCAGCGCTGCATGGTCAGAGTGCTAACCACCTGAGTTACTGTGCTGCCCACAGTGAGTTTTGGGGGGCGCCACGGCACAAGACAAGCAGAGAGGAGGGGCTGCAATGGATCTTCTTAAATTACAGGTTAGTTTTTTTTGGTTTTGTTATGCATTTCACCCTAATAAGGGGACTTCTAGCAATGTTAATGAGACTAACCGCTCTGGCGGTTAAAGGTCAAAAAGAAAAAGAAAAGTAAATAACATTTTTACTTACCTCTAAACTGTCAAAATTTAGAAACTCTCAAAAATCCTAAAAAATTATATTTAGCTGATGTGCTGACCTCTGTGGGAGACAACATATTTAATCCTCTGTAGATGACAGTCTTCTGGGGATTAATAAATTGTGGTAACATGTATGACCACTAGATGGAGCAATCTAGATGGAGTATCCCATAAGGAATGTTGGACTTGATGTTGGGCGCATAAGGTTGGAGGTCTTGGATACATCTGAGCAGAAAGCAGTAAAATGAAAACTAGACATTATCGGGGTCAGGATACCAGCAGGATCACAAGGGGTCAGGTAGTGTTAAGCAACATAGGCAATATTCTGTATCCCCATCCAAAGTATCAGCCGACTAATAGTGTACACAAATGGTGCGCTTCGAATCTCTGGATGATCGGCAGAAGCATGATGACACCCTCACGCTGCAATTGGCTGCCTGATTATCGCCCTGGGATCTATGGGTGTATGGGGAACTTTAGTGCATCTGCCACATTCTTCTCCATAGGATGACAACGCTGATGTCCAAGGGTGGCTACATTCCTCCTCCATAGATACAACAGAGAGTGTACAAGAGAGTGTGATTGTGAACATGGTATCATCACCAAAATTGCTGGAGATGTAGAGAAGGGTTGTGGGAACATTGAAGAAAAAAAGCTTTGCTCTAGCACATGGAGTTTTTGCATAAATTAAGTAAAAATTTTAAGTTTTTTTTACATTTTAACTTGACTTTGAACTTTATTTATGCAAAAATATTTTTTGGAGTATACCCCCAACCCTTCTCTACATCTCCAGCAAGTTTGGTGATGATACCATGTTCAGGGGCTCTTCAGTTAATCATTAACCTCCCTAGCGCACTGCCCATACCGTGCTGTTTTTAACAGCACGGTACAGGCAATCGCGGCAGTGTACACAGTACACTGCCTGCAATTCCCCCCCTCCCCCCGCCTCTCTCCACACAGCCGGCATCATTAATGATGTCAGCTGTGTGGGCTGGAAAGCCGGAGCTCCTCCATTAACATGGAGGGCTATGGCACCGCCCACCCCCGCCGCCTTCCGCGTCACCGTGACGTGATCGCGCAACACCGGAAATGCTGCTGTTAAGAGAATCGCCGTAGCTTTCCGGGGATATGCGGCATGCACGGGAGCCCAGCTCATCCAGAGTTTGTTCTTCACAACCGCTAGGCTCGTCACAACCGCTAGGGAGGTTAAAATGGTCGAATTAAAAAAAAAAATTTGACCATCTCTAGTTACTGAATGAATGTGCTGATTATTAACTCTGGTGCTGTCGTTTGGGTTGAGCTGGAATATTGGATATCGGCTGTTCGAGAATTTGCAATTTCGAATATTCGCCATGTTCGTCATTGGGATGCTTATGGGCCATTTTATTTGCGAATATATTTTTGCAATGCACTAGTGATGAGCGACTAGGCAATATTCGAATTCGCGTAATTTCGCGAATATGCGCCATAAT
>CM070032.1:227087445-227099962 GCA_036250615.1 Ptychadena robeensis | reverse complement strand
CGGTTTTTCACTAGAAGACCAGGTTCTCTACCCGGTCTTCTAGTGAAAAGATTCTTCCTCTGGCAGGATCTAACTGCTCCTGATCCGCCAGAGGAAGAAAAGTAAGCTCCTTCTTACCAGGGAACGGGCGGGTCGAACACCATTACTGCTCGTCAGCTAGAAGGATTGCGAACAGTTTGGTCATCACTATTTGTAAGATTTCACATTCTCGACCTATGACCTACAAGACTAGGAAGGGGTACCTGGGAACATAGAGTAATCAAGTGCAATTATGCCAATGCTGAGAATATTCTTTGTGGGGGAGGCAATTATCCTCCCATTGTGTACGTCTTCCAGTCTTGCGAAGAACCTTGAAGATGCCACAGCATGCTGCTCTGAACAGAGACAATGGTAGCGGGATGTTTTGCAGGTAGGGGGTATTGTAATTTTTTTAGTAGGTGATACAAATGCAATGTTGGCTTTCCTCCTTAATGAAGAGTTTGATGTATAGTCACCTTCTGAGATGCTCCACTATCAATAGAGTTGGTTAGACATTTTTGCTAGTTTGCAAGAGTTACACCTATTTGGGTTCCTTTTTTTCCCTGAAGATGAGATTAAACATCTCCACTATCCCTGAAGTGACGGCTGAACATCCGAAGGCAAACTTTTCCGATCTACGTGTCTCCCATAGATTAACATGGAGGCAAACTTTGACCCCTCCCCACACAATTGTAAAGTTAGTGGTCGGCTCAACTTTTGCAGCCCAGGGATTTGCTTTGATGTCTTTAACTCTCGGCAATCTCCTTTAATAGGGGAATGTTCATTAAAAACAAATTGTATAATCACAACATAAAGATCATGTTACTGGTATGACCGTAAAGGTAATGGGTCCTAATGCACATGAAAGGCTGGTGAAGAGGGCTGGAAATGAGGAACGCGTCCTGAGATATTTCAGGTTAGAAAAATTAGGCCCCCGGGATGTTTAGAATGAAATACCTTGGTGCTAAAGAAAGAAAAGAAAAAGATAAAAAAATGATGAACAGATTGACTCATAATCTTCATAACTATTAAATACGTTTGGTATGTAGTGATGGCTGAACTTCGGCCAGGTCCATTCATGAACAGGCAGATCGGAATTTTAAAAAAGTTTGACGTCCGCCTGTTCACAGGCAGATTCAAATTGACGTCACATGGGCTACCTGGAATAGTTCCTGGTTTTGGTTGCCGGATGTGACGCCACTGACGTCACTTCCGGTTTTCGGAGGTTTTTTTTTACTAGAAGACAGTGAAAAGATTCTTCCTCCAGTGGGATCTTACTGCTCCTGATCCTGCCGTTTGAAGAATAGTAAGCTCCTTCTCGGTGGCGAATGGGGAGGTTTGAACACCCGTACTGCTCACTGGCTAGAGGGAGTGCGAACATTCATGTTCACGGACAGTTCAGCCATCACTATGGGTAGGGTTCCACATTCTCGCCCTATGACCTACATGTCTTAAGAACCATGGGTTTCCAAGGTATAGTCTCTCAGAGTTGAAGATTAGATTACATCAGGGTTAACATGAGCTTTGTGGAGGTGCCTGTTTGTTAATTTTTCCCCATTGTGGGTGTGGAAACAGCAGTGGACACAAGCCAAAAGGGTGAAACATTAAGAAAAAATAACACTTCATGTTCAGATTAATATGTGTATTATAGACATGTAAAGATGTATCAACTTTTTTGTCCAATCAGCAGGATGAAGGAGAAGTGACTAAGGATTCAGAATTACCTAAATCCCTAGTGTACTATTGAACACAATAGAAAATATAAACAATTATAGTATATTGGCCAGAGGTTTATCGTAATATAGGTTAAATGTGCCACACCCCGAAAAATCTTAAAACAAACAAATCAAATACAGAAATTATTGGGCTTTTAAGGCACAGGACTCATATATTTAAACAATAAATCTATTTATTAGTGAGGGAACAACCAATACCAATCGTGGTTGGTCCTTAATACATACACGAAAAATCAGTCCAAGATTACAAAATAAGTCAGATCTATTCCAATTGGTGGTCAACCGTGGCAACAGACCTCAATAAGAAGATTCCTCAAGTGGGGGTCCGTAGAACCCAGAAAAAGAAAAAAGGGGGTCCAAGAGAGGGGACCGTGAAGCCTAACAAGCCTGGGGAACCTTCTCGGTGGGAGGGGGGTTACCCTAGTTTCCTGTTAGTCTCCTTAACAATTTCTTCAGTGAAAGCCGTGCTTGAAACCCTTCCTGCTTGTGATGCCACGGTTGACCACCAATTGGAATAGATCTGGAGTTCCAGGATAACCACCGAATACATGGGAATTTATAGAACCCCTTGAGTCAAGAAAAACCCCTCCTGGGTTAATTTTTGATGGAGCAATCCTGAAATTGTGACTGCATACTTGTCGATCCTTAAGAAGCCCGCTATCCGGGCGAAACATGTTGAAATTTGAAGACAAGTATGGTTTTTTGACTTGTTTTGTAATCTTGAACTGATTTTTCGTGTATGTATTAAGGACCAACCATGATTGGTATTGGTTGTTCCCTCACTAATAAATAGATTTATTGTTTAAATACATGAGTCCTGTGCCTTAAAAGCCCAATAATTTCTGTACTATTGAACACAACACAACATACAATGATACAATGGGCCGGACTTGGCCCCCGAGCCTGAGATTATTACCCCAGCTCTCTTTGTTGGGAATGATTGCTGTCAGGGACTATTCTCTGACCAGTAAATTTGTACTTCTGGTTCCTCTTCTGATCCCATTAAATAGTGGTGGGCAACTGAATTGACGTGGAGGGCCACAAGTGCAGCCCTCGGCATCTCTTAAGGGCCGCACATAAAATTTTCAATATATACTGACTTGTATAAGCGATTATAATGAAGACATGACAGCAGGCAGAGTTAGAAGACATTGTTTTTCAATAACAAAAAAAAGCCAATCAACATGCTTAGCCGGAGCCTGAGTAAGTCACTGACCTCTCCTCCTCTTCTCGCTCTAAGAAGATCCCAGGTGAGGATGTGTCCTATGTTCCTATGCATTAGTAAGGTTAGGTTTCAGGGGCCACAAGTGGAGGACTGAGAGGGGCCGCTGAAGAATGCCCACAGGGCCGCATGTGGCCCCCAGGCCGCAGGTTGGGCACCTGGGCCATAAAATGATAAGATCTGAAGGGCATTTAAAATCTGATCCTCTGCAAGAGGTTTTGAATGTGATAGATCTGACCTGTTGATGACTATCAAAATACATAAATCATGTGGTGGGTAGTGATGGTCGAACTGTCCCCAGGGCGAACAGTTTGGCAGCAAACATGTATGTTCGCACTCCTTCTAGACGGCGAACAGTGCAGGTGTTTGACCCGTCCCATTCACCGGAAGGAAGAAGCTTACTATTCTTCCTCTGGCAGGATTAAGAGCAGCGAGATCCCGTCGGAAGAAGAATCTTTTTTTTATTGAAGACCGGTAGACTTTTCTTGCAGAGAAAAGTCGGCCCGGCAATAGCAACCAGTAACTATGGGTTCCAGATGGCGGATGTGGCGTCCCTGAGACCATTTCCTGTTTTTCCCATTCAAATTCTCCGTCAAAAGGCTGTTCGTGGATGTTGGGGAAGCCAATCAGATTTCCGGTTAGAATCCTGTTTTTTTTTTTTTTTAAAAAAACACAACTAAAAGGGCAGAAAATACCCATATGGGCCTTCCAGTTGGGCTTCAAGCAGCAATACTATATCCTGAGCTCTCCTGCCCTTCCCTGTGGCATCCATGGTGAAGAGACTAAAGGTGGGATTACAGGTGTAGATTTTTTTGTTCGATCAACGAAGAACTAATGATTTTTTGGTTGATTGAACAAAAATCTAGAATGGCCAATTTCTTCAATGGATACATTTTATTGGACCTCGAACTAAAAATTTTTGAAAGGTCATCGAACATGTTGGTAAATTTGTATTTGTTGTTGTCATTTCGAATGTATTTTTATTAGATGTTACATTCGATAAAGATGTTTGTCAACAACATCGAACAAAAAATCTAATGTAATATACGATAAAGGGACGAATGATGTTCGACAACGACTTCAAACAAAAAATTGAATTGGCAGTTGATTGAAGAAACTATAGACACGTGTAAACCCACCTCAATGGTGATTAAATGGCTTAACACTATTCCTCCTAAAGAACTTTCCAGATCTCTTGAAAATGAACAGTATATTCAGTACCACACGCATTAGCATAACCCACTTCTCCTAATCTCCGCATTATTTTGTCCTTATCCCATAATAATAGATTGTAAATCACTTCTGCAACCTTTTCGGTTGTTGTTCATTTCCTCTTCATCTTCCTATAATTAAGAGATTATTAATTACAAGATGGTACAATATCATATTGGTTTGTTTGTAAAGGTTGTCGGTGTCCTGTGGATTTATAGAGCGCTAGATATAGATAAACAGGTATTAGTATTTCTTTTGAATGTTATTTATTTGTGAAGGCTGATTTGACTCTTTGAATTCCTGATGTGCATACTAAATGGTACGTAACTGTCTGATAAACCAGTTTAATTCTTTATTTCTGTGGCAGAAGCAATGGGGAGGTCAGTTAGGCTAGAGAGGGGTACCTGGGAAGATAAAGTAATCAAGTGTAATTATGCCAATGCTGAGAAAATTCTTTGTGGGGGAGGCAATCATTTTCCCATTGTGTACGTCTTCGAGTCTTGCGAAGAACCTTGAAGATGCCACAGCATGCTGCTCTGAACAGAGACAATGGTAGGGGGGTGGTTTGCAGGTAGGGGGTATTGTCATTTTTTGAGCAGGTGATACAAATGCAATGTTGGCTATCCCCCTTAATGAAGAGTTTGATGTCGCCTTCTGAGATGCTCCACTATCAATAGAGTTGGTTGGGTATTTTTTAGTTACTTAGATATTTTTATGAGTTTGCAAGTGTTTCTTCATTTTAACTCTGTGTACTGTACAGGACCGCTTGTATGGGTCCTTCCAGAGAGGCATATTTCCTCTACCTTCAGGCTATGATCCTATTGGTAGTGATGGCGCGAACCCGGATTTTGCCGTTCGCGAACGGCGAACGCGAACTAGCGCAAAAGTTCACGAACCCGGCGAACCCGCCATTGACTTCAACGGGAGGCGAATTTGAAAAAACAAAGGGACCCTTTCTGGCCACAATAGTGTTGGGAAAGTTGTTTCAAGGGGTCAAACACCTGGACAATGACATGACAGAGGGGAATCCATGGCAAAACTCCCAAGAAATGTTTTTTCACCCACTTAATCCGCACCAAGGATTTCTACAATGATAGTCAATGGGATTTGAGCTGGAGAGCAATAAACAACTGGGGGGGGGGGCGCTGACTACTGGGTCCACCCCTGTGTCCATAAGGATATGAACTGTTGTGCTTCATTCTGCTATGGACGGTCATGTCGAAATCCCCCCCCCCCCTTGTCCACTCCCTTGCAGTAAATACAAGCTGTTGACACCTCTGTCCTAGGCAGAAATGAACTGCATTGACTATGGACGGGGGTCCATCACGCTGCGTCTGTCCCTCAATCTCTCAATGGAAACTCCCTATGTTTATGCCCCTAAGTCGAAACTTCTAAAGTCTAAAATTTGCATAAGCCGAAAATTCGCATAGGTCAAAATTCACAAAGGTGGAAAATTTTGATTTGCTGTAAGAGCTTATCATAGAAGATCAGTAGCATAGTATGCAGAAGGCTTTACATCAATCTTAGATTTAACCCATTTATACACAACCTTGACATTTTAGAGCAAAACTTCTTATTTTAAATGTTTCCAACCCTTCTCTTACAACTTCCAGCATATCCCACAACCCTTCTCTGACATCTCCAGCAATGCCCCACCAACCATGCTCTACCTCTCCAGCAATATCCCCCACTTTCTCTACATCTCCAGCATGTCCCCCAACCCTTCTCTACATCTCCACAATGTCCCCCCACCCTTCCTCATAACATCTCGCACAATGTCCCCCCCCACCTGTTCTCTACATCTCCAGCATGTCTCCCCAACCTCCTCTACATCCCAGCATGTCCTCCACCCTTCTCCTACATCTTCCCCAGCAATGTCCCCCCCAACCCGTTCTCTACAGCTCCAGCATGTCCTCCAACCCTTCTCTACATCTCCAGCAAATGTCCCTCAGCCCTTCCTACATCTCCAGCATGTCCCCAAAACCCTTCTCTACAGCTCCAGCAACGTCCCCCCAACCTGCTCTACATCTCCAGCAAGTCCCCCTCAACCTTCTCTAATCTCCCATATGTCCCCCCCCCCTCACCCCTTCTCTACATCTCCCAATGTCCCCTCCCCCAAACCTTCTCTACATCTCCAGCAATGTCCCCCAACCCTCTCTACATCGCCCAAGCTCCGCCCCCAACCCTTCTCTACATCTCCAGCAATGTCCCCCCAACCCTTCTCTACACATCTCCGCATGTCCCCAGTCCCCCCAACCCTTCTCTACATCTCCAGCATGTCCCCCCCCCCAACCCTGCTCTTTTACAGCTCCATCAATGTCCCCCAACCCTCTCTAATCTCCAGCAATGTCCCCCCAACCTTCTCTTACTCTGCGCAATTTTCCCCCCCCACCCTTCTCTACCTCTCCACAATTCCCCCCACCTTCTCTACATCTCTAGCAAATTTCCCCCCCAAACCTTCTCTATTCTCTACATCTACACACACTGTCCCCCCAACCCTTTCTCTACAACTCCAGCCAATTTTGTGTGAGAATCATTGCAGGCTTTTCAATAAGCTGACAGTTAGCTAATCACCATGTTGAATTTCTTCCAATCACCTTCCCGCTGTTGAAAATTTTTAAATAAAATGGCGATACTCGCACAGCGAATGTGGCACGCAAATCAACAAGTTCTTTTTTATTGAATTTCGATCTCAGTCGACATATCAGGCGAATTGTCGACATTTTTCGGCGAAAGTCGATGACCCCATCAGAATCGACTATGCGAATCTTTCGGCGAAAAGTCGAATTTCAAAACTGTGCACTGTTATTGTTCTCCCATCTCTAATGCCCTTACCTTAACTTTTGAATTGTAGTAAAAATAATTTCTCATTACCTTTTTGGATTACCAATGTTGGCGCTGATCTAATTATGAAGGAGGTACTTGGGTAAAATTGGAAAATGCCTAATTATATATCTATGAAGGTATTCTCTTATGATCCTGCTCATGTTTAAGCTTTTGTAGTAATTCAGTTATTTCAGTTGGACATGATTGAGAATGTCAAAGCCAGCCATACACGTCCGGATTCCTGGCCGCTACGATCAACCATCCGAGCGCTTCCGACGATTCTGCCGGGAATCGAGGTGTGATCGATCGGCCATTAAGAGCAGCCGATCGCTGCATCCCACCTTTCCAAGGGACGATTCCGTGTCCGATTTCCATCTCCGACTACCAACCTCACAAATGGCAACTCCCCCTGATCTGTGCAATCATCTGATGGACCAACATGCGTTTGTTTCTCTGTCGGAATCCGATTCTGACCCCTGATCCTCGGATGCGAACGCTCGTACAAGGTGGGCTTTGCACACTATTCTGGCACGATCGATTCGCGTGCACGCGCACGGACTCGATCGTGCGGAAATCCGGGTCGGAAATCCGACCCGTGTAATGAGGGCCTAAAGACTTTGACTAACCCGTAAACTTCAAATCGCTCTCAATGTTCCAATTGATGAAGTATAAGACAAAAATAACGTAATGTCTATTAATGTTGTTTATCAATTTGGGCATTCACTCTCTTCTTGCTCTTTTGCAAGCTCTGTTTCTCTACATTATTATTATATAATATAGATATATATATATAACACATGTTTTCCTCTTTAGTGGCCACTAAGACTTAATATAGATAAGTCAATTACCGGTGCCGATAATTCTTCAACTGTTTTTTGCTTTCCGGCATACTTCTTTAATGCCTCTCAATGGAGCAATCGATTTTACTACCCACTTATAACACAATAATTAGGGGCGAGTCCTATGATTAACTTCAGAAACGAGATAACCTCTGTGGTAAATGTTTGTTAGGTGGAGCTTTAGTGTACATGGGAAGCACACCCAGACAACATCACTATATTATAATCCACTTATGGAATCCAACGGTTGATTAATCTACAACTCTTAAGTAGGGCACTAGTGTAATTGCTTTGCTTCAGAATGGCAGCGGTTTATCAACCTGGGGAACGGTGGTAAAGGGTCTGCGATCTAAGAATAGGGAGCTCCCAACACGTATGTCTTATTATTAACAGTTTATTGTTTTTAAAACTCCCTGTAGTTAAAAAATGGTACAGTACACCGAAAGGGACCGAAGTGTCATTAGTACATACGTACTAGTGTTTCAGCTCGACGATTCGATGGCGAATATTTTTGCGAATATCGGCATTCGCGAATTCTCATATCGCGAATATGTCGGCGGATATTCGCATTCGATCTTCGCAGATGGCCATGGATTGGCGAAAATAATATTCACATTGCGAAAATAACGTAGCCATGTGAACCATTAATGTTAAAGATTTTTGCGATGCGAATATTTTCGCAATACATGGTCCCTACCGCCATATCGATTTTCCGAATATAGAAATCGAATATAGTAGAAGAATTATTCGCGAAATATCACAATTCGAATATTGCTAGCGCCGCTATCACATACTGCACATCCTTCTAATTGTAAGTCAGGGTTTTGACTCTCGCTGCCGTCTTTATATTATGTCCTCAAATAAACAACTCTCCAATAAAACATAGGGGATGCATTCAATGGATGTGGTAGTGGATGTACGAACATAGCTGCAGCTGTTGTTTGCGAGCAGGGCGAATCGAACTTCTGCAAATACCTGCCACTCGCATCTTCGCAAGCGAACCTCATTGACTTTAATGAGGGGGAACTTCTCAAGCGCAGTCCGATTTGTAGCCAAATACCAATAAAAAAGTCAAAAGGGTGCTAACCACCTGGACAGTGTCATGCCAAATGGGGTCAAATGCTAAACTTCTCCTCCAAAATATGGATTTTTAAAATGCTGTTTTTCATGTTCTAATGGGCCGCAATCCACATATAGATACAGATTTTTGCCAGAACAGCCTTCTGCAGCGCTCACAGGTATCCAGCTCTCTCTGCACTGCATAACCATCCATACCCCACACACCGAGATAGGACTTTTGTTGCGTCGTAGCGGACACATGTACAGAATGCCTTAGCTATAGCTACGTCACTGGATGGGATATAATGTAGTCGCTCAGCCATCCCTCAACTAGCAAGCAGCTCCCCTATCATCTAGTACTGGGACACAGGAAAATGTTAAAAGGGTGTCATCCATGAGTGAAAAATGTTGTAATTGACTGTCCCAGGTGACTGTCATAGGGTGAGGGGTCGCACTTTGTCTCCATGTTTAAAGATATGGGGTCGGGTCGAACACACATAATGTGTCGCCCGGCATTAGAACTGCGACATTCTATGTTCACCATGAACTGGGCAAACTTTTTTGGCCATCACTCATGATGTGATAGTGAGAGAGAAATTTGGGTGCAGGTAACCGTAACAGCTTATTTACTTGGATGACCAACCTGAACATACTTTCCCATCACTTACACTAATCAAAACATGGGAGGCCTAGTAACTATGTCTTTACAAGAGTGAGAGATAAATGATAATCGATCCATAACCAATTTTCTTCTCCTGATGGAGACAGTGGATGGTTCACTTTGGCCAAGAAAGTCACTTCTGGTGTTCGGAGCCGATTGGTCACTAGAAACCGGGTTCTCTTTCTCCACCTGGTCTCTAGTGAAAGATTCTTCCTCTGCGGGATTCTTAAGCCTCTGATCCTGTCCTAGGAAAGAAGATGTAGCTCCTTCTCCCCGGCAAATGGGCGGGTCGAACCCTTACTGCTCGCCGGCTAGAAGTAATGCTAACATCACTACTGGAGACTAGGGACTTTTAAGCCAATATTGTTTCCATTTTATTTTACTGATTAAAACTATAATACATCCTAAAAACATTTCCCTCATCCATTGATAACATTTACAAATATCTTTAAATTAGATCATCAATGAATAAGTGGGTCTAGCATATTGTGTTCATTGTCGTTTTCACATGATGGCTTCCTCAGGGGACACTTACCATATGTGTTTATTTCATTGATTAGATGAACCTATTGGAATCTGAAGGGAATCTTACGCGTGAGGACATCAGAAGAAAGGGACCCACACGGTCTCCCCATCATATTAATTAAAGCAATTGTCCTATTGTTGTCTTATGTAATCGTTCAGCGCCCATTTCTTTAATTTTAAAAATAAAAGATCCATATTCATTTATCACTATGACATTATCACATTTGAACTTTGCCTAACTTTATAGCTGATTGCAGCCCTGAACTTGTCTCTCACAATTGCTGGAGAATGTAGAGCAGGATTGTGAACATTTAAAAAAGTTTTGCTCTTCGCACATTATTTTTGTATAAATTAAGTTAAAACAACAGTCAAATTCCATTTTTTTTTCAATTTTGACTTGACTTTAAAAACCTTCATTTTGACAAAACCATTGTTTAAGACATACTTGTACTCTGTAATTACCCCGCCAAGCCTTCTCTCTTCATCGGCAGAAATTTTGGTGATGATAATGTTTTTCACGGCTTTTGCAAGTAACTCCTGAAATCATCTCTATTTAGTAGCACCTCTCCTGGATTCCCACCTCTGCATTGTGAGACTATCACTGGAGACCTTGTGTGTTCCCCATCCTCCTATGTCCGCAGAATCACTTTAGATCCATATGTTCCCATCTAATCAATGAAACACGTCGGTTAAGCGTCCCCTGAGGAAGCCACACAGAATTTCGCGCTGGACTAAACGCCTAGCCACTTATTAGATTGATTGCCTAATTTTTTAAGTATATTTCTACGGGACGGGCCCCACGTCCTGTGCAATCATGTCAGGTCGGTAGTGGGCAGCCGAAAGGCCGCACTCCCAGCGTCCTCAGGGCACCGTACAGCGCTCAGTGCCAACAAAGTCCACCATTAGGGCTCGGACAGGGAGTCTCCCCAAGGGCCTGGGAACCCTCGAGGAGCTTCACCAGCCTGCCATCGGCTCATCTGAGCAGCCAAATATAGATCCAGGGGTTGGGCAAAGCTAGTCCCCCCGCATCCTTGGCTTCTGCAGTTTGCTCCAAGCGTATACGAGGGGCGCTTCCTATCCTCAGCTCCCTAAGAAGACTAACACCGAAAAAACTTTTTATGCACACTCACCTGGGGAGTTTATGAAGTGGGTAAAGGAGTTGGGGCATTAATCATTTTAATGAGGTTAACCCCTACCGCAGACCCCCAAGGAGCGTGTGCCAGGCCTTGGCTTAGAACCGAAACCGGGCAAGCAATGGCCAGGTTTTTAACTCGCTCAAAATCAAAGAGTCATTCCCTGTAAACATACCCCCCAGGTCATTTAAACTGTGAGACCAGGGGACACCCCGGCAAGGGCAACCCTGGTCCCCACAAAAAACCACAGATCCAGGGAGGGGGGCCGACCTTGCTCCAGTATCCGGAGGCCCGAGTACCTTCCAAAGTGTGAGCTACCATCGAGCCCACTACCGATAAGGATCGGTGTCGGTGTCCTCCAGAACACTAGCATATCATCATCATATAGCAGAGTTTCTCTTGTGCATGCCCCATACGGAAACCGGCAGCCTGCTATCCCCGCGCATCAGCCACTGCATCGTCTCGATATGCGAGTGCAAAAAGCGGTCGACAGGGTGGCGCCCTGCCGATACCCTATGAGGTCACACTGGAGTACCGGCACGTAGCAAGGATGGCCCGCCCTAGGGCCGAGTAAAGAGGGCGCACCCACCGATGCAACTAGGGCCAAACCCAAAACCGTGCATACTGGCCCACAAAAGGCACTCATGCTATCACCCGCCTGGCCGCGCAAGGGAAAGGATGGCCCTATCCCCACGCATCTCCGCAGGAAGCTGATGTTGAGATACACTGCGCAGGTTGCTAGACGTGATTTGTCTGCATAAAACCATCTGGTCAAATGGACATCGTGGAAAAACCCTATTTAACCGCAGATCTAGGAACCTTGGCCGATCTTAATCTCGCCGTGATGAGTGAAATAGGAAGCGGTCGACTCGGGCTCTAGGGGGTCCTCCAGCCTTGTGCAGGGAGCACCACATTGGCAGTATTCATAATACAGGAATGGGACCCAGTCAGGCAGAGTACAGTACACAACAGGCAGGAGAAGAGTAGCTGAGTACTGTTTATACACTCTGGGGCAGACCATCCGCCCCGGGGCCTTTGGTGTTGGGGAAGGAGGCCAACATCTGCCTCCATTCCGCACCGTGGAAGGGCATCTAACAATGAGGCTCTTCACACTGAGACCGGCAAGAGCCAATCCCACCCACATACTCGGCAACTTCTCAGGGGAGCTCTGCAACTTCGAGTGCCTCGAGATCAGAATATTAGGAGTAAAGTACAGACATTATATCCGCGTCTCAGTGACCGGGACCCATCCACAGAGCGCAGCCCCCTGACAGTACGGTGCTCCT
>CM070032.1:227058540-227081365 GCA_036250615.1 Ptychadena robeensis | reverse complement strand
CAAAAGCAAAGTTCTTTTTTAAGTTGAAATTTCGATTTCAGTCGAAATATCAGGCTAATTGTCGACTTTTTCGGCGAAAAGTCGAAATGACCCCATCAGAATTCGACTATGCGAATTTTCGGCGAAAAAGTCGAAATTTCAAAAAATTGTGCACTGTGAATTTTTCGACCATCTCTAATGCCTACCTTAACTTTTGAATTGTAGTAAAAATAATTTCTCATTACCATTTTTGGATTACCAATGTTGGCGCTGAATATAAGTATGAGGTACTTGGGTAAAATTGGAAAATGCCTAGATTTATATATCTTTGAAGGTAATTATCTTTATGATCCTGCTCATGATATAGCTTTGTAGTAATCAGTTATATTCAGTTGGACTTGATTGATAATGTTAAAAGCCAGCCATACACAGTCGGATTCCATGGCCGCTCGATCACCCATCCGATCGATTCCGACGATTCTGCCGGGAATCGGAGGTGTGATCGATCGGCCAATTAAGAGAATCCGATCGCTGCATACCACCTTGTCCAAGGGACGATTCCGTGTCCGATTCCATCTCCGACTCCACCTCACAAATGGCAACTCCCCCTGATCTGTGCAGAATCAATCTGATGGAACCAACATGTTGGTTCTCTGTCGGATCCGATTCTGAGCCCCTGATCAATCGGATGCGAACGATCGGACAAGGTGGGCTGCACACGATTCTGGCACGATCGATTCGCGTGCACGCGCCCGGAATCGATCGTGCCGGAATCCGGTCGGAATCCGACCCGTGTATGGGGGCCTAAAGACTTTGACTAACCCAGTACTTCAAATCATCTTCAATGTTCCAAAATTATGAATGAGTATAGACAAAAATAACGTAATGTCATATTATGTTGTTTATATTCAATTTGGGCATATCACTCTCTTCTTGCTCTTTGCAAGCTCTGTTTCTCTACATATATATATATATATATATATATATATATAACACATGTTCCCAGAATGTAGTGCCACTAAAAGACTTATATATAGTAAGTCAATTACCCGGTGCCCGATAATTCTCAACCTGTTTGCTCCGGCAGACTTCTTTAATGCCTCTCAATGGAGACAATAGATTTTACTACCACTTATAACAACATATAATTAGGCGAGTCCTATGATTACTTCAGACGAGATAACACCTCTGGGTAAATTTGTTAGGTGGAGCTATTAGTGGAAAATGGGAAGCAAACCCAGAACAACATCACTATATTATATCCACTTAATGGAATCCAACGGTTGATTAAATCTACAACTCGTAAAGTAGGGCACTAGTGTAATTGCATTGCTTCAGAAGTGGCAGCGTTTTATGCAACCTGGGGAACGGTGGTAAAGGGTCTTGCTATCTAAGAATAAAGGGAGCTCACAACACTTATGTCTTATTAAAGTTATTGTTAATCCCTGTAGTTAAAAAAATGGGTCAGTACACCGAAAAGGGACAGAAGTCATTAGTACATACTGTACTAGTGTTGAGCTCGAATATTCGAATGGCGAATATTTTTTGCGAATATCGGCAATTCGAGAATTCGCCAATATCGCGAATATGTCGGCGGATATTCGCAATTCTGAATATTCGCAATATGGCCATGTATTGCGAAAATAATATTCACATTGCGAAAATAAACATAGCATGTGACCATTAATTTTAAAGATTTTTGCGATGCGAATATAATTTTCGCAATACATGGTCATACCGCGAATATTCGATTTTCCGAATATAGAATCGAATATTAGTAGAATTATTCGCGAAATATCACAAATTCGAATATTGCCTATGCTGCTCATCACTATACTGCACATCCTTCTAAATTGTAAGTCAGGGTTTTGACTCTAGATGCCGTCTTTATAATTAGGTCTCAAAATAAAACAACTCCCAATAAAAAATAGGGGATCTATTCAATGATGTGTAGTGATGGACGAACATCAGCTGCAGCTGTTTGCGAGCAGGCGAATCGAACTTCTGCAAATACCTGCCACTCGCATGTTCGCAGCGAACCTCCATTGACTTTAATGGAGGGGGAACTTCTCAAAGCTTCAGGTCCTATTTGTAGCCAAAATACCAATAAAAAAAAGTCAAAAGGGTGCGACCACCTGGACAGTGTCATGCCAAATGGGGGTCAATGGCTAAACTTCTCCTCCAAAATATGGATTTTTTAAAATGCTGTTTTTCAGGTCTAATGGCCGCAAATCACATATAGATACAGATTTTGCCAGACAGCACCTTCTGCAGCGCATCACATGTAGTCAGATCTCTCTGCAATGCATAATACATCATACCCCACACACAGAGAAGGACTTTTGTGGCGCAGTAATGATGAACTACATGTAACAGAATGCCTTAGCTATAGCTACAGATCACTGGATGGAGTATAATAGTAAAGTAGCTCAGCCATCCCTCAATCAGCAGCAGCTCTCCCTATCTATCTAGTACTGGAGACACAGGATAAATGTAAAAGGGTGTCCTCCAGGAGTGAAAAATGTGGTATTGACTGTCCCAGGGTGACGGTCATAGGGTGAGGGGTCGCACTTTGTCTCCATGTTAAGATATAGGGGGCGGGTCGAACACCCATAATGTTCGCCGGCATTAAGAACTGCGAACATGCTATGTTCACCATGAACTGGGCAAACTTTTTGGCCATCACTAATGATGTGATATTGAGAGAGAAATTTGGGTGCAGGTTAGGTAAAACCAGTACACTTTATTTACATTGGATGAACAGACCTGAACATACTTCCCATCACTTACACTAATCTAAAACATGGGATGGCCTATTAACTAATGTTACAAGAGTGAGAGAGTATAAATGATAAATCTTCCATAAACCTCAATTTTCTCTCCTGAATGGAGACTAGTGATGGTCGAACTTTGGCCAAGAAAGTCACTTCTGGTTTTCGGAGCCGATTTTTCACTAGAAGACCGGGTTCTCCACCTGGTCTCTAGTGAAAAGATTCTTCCTCTGGCGGGATCTTACTGCTCCTGATCCTGTCAGAGAAAGAATAGTGAGCTCCTTCTCCCCGGCAAATGGGGCGGGTCGAACACCCGTACTGCTCGCCGGCTAGAAGTAATGCGAACATCACTAATGGAGACTAGGGGACTTTTAAGGCCCAATATTGTTTCCAGTTTTATTTTACTGATTAAACTATAAATACATCCTAAAAACATGTTCCATCAATCCATTGATAACATTTACAAATAATCTTTAAAATTAGATCAATCAATGAATAAGTGGTCTAGGCATTTTTGTTCCAGTGCGTTTCACATGATGGCTTCCTCAGGGGACACTTTAACCAGATGTGTTTCATTGATTAGATGAACATATTGGATCTGAAGGGGATCTTACAGCGTGAGGACATCAGAAGGAGCAGGGAACCCACAAGGTCTCCAGTCATAGTAAATTAAGCAATTGTCCTATTGTTGAGTCATTATGTAAATCTTGCAAGCCAGCCCATTTCTTTAATGTTTATAAAAGTCAATATTCATTTAGCACTAGACATTATCAAATTTTGACTTTCTAACTTTATGAGCTGATTGCAAAGCCCCTGAACATTGTATCATCACCAAAATTGCTGGAGATGTAGAGAAGGCTTGTGGAAACATTTAAAAAAAAGTTTTGCTTTAGCACATGTAGTTTTTGTATAAATTAAGTTAAAAAACAAAGTCAAAATTCCATTTTTCTAAATTTTGACTTGACTTTAAACTTAATTTGTGCAAAAACCATTTGTGTTAAAGACATACTTGTACTCTGTAATATACCCCCCAACCCTTCTCTTCATCTGCAGAAAGTTTGGTGATGATACAATGTTCAGCGGCTTTGCAAGTAACTCTAAATCATCTCTATTTAGCACCTCCTCCGGATTCCCCTCTGCATTGTGAGACTATCACTGGAGACCTTGTGTGTTCCCCACTCCTCCTGATGTCCTCAAGATCAACTTTAGATCCAATATGTCCATCTAATCAATGAAACACGTCTGGTTAAAGCGTCCCCTGAGGAAGCCATCACATGAAATGCGCTGGGACTAAAACGCCTAGGCCACTTATTCATTGATTGATCTAATTTTAAAGATAATATTTATTACATTTGTAAATGTTATTTATGGATTGATGGAACATGTTTTTATGTAACATGTATTTGTCTGGTGGTGTTACCATGCTCAGGGGCTTTGCAATTAACTCACAAAAAGAAATTAAATTGTCTTAATTACACAGCAATCATTAAGAACTAGAGATGGTCGAATTTTTCGACTTGCTAACTTTGTGAGCTGATTGCAAAGCCTCTGAAAATGTTATCATCACCAAAATTACTCTAGCACGTGTAGTTTCTGCATAAATTAAGCTCAAAATGTCAAGATTCATCAGGCTCAAATTGTGCAAAAGTGGTTCAGGGAGCATGAGACATCATTGTCACACATGGATTGGCCACCACAGAGTCCAGACCTAAACCCCATTGAGAATCTGTAGAGATGGTCGAATTTTTCGACTTGCAAACTTTGTGAGCTGATTGCAAAGCCCCTGAAAATGGTATCATCACCAACCTTGCTGGAGATGTAGAGAAGGGTTGGAGGAACATTTGAAAAAAAATAAGTTTTGCTCTAACACATGTCGTTTTTGCATAAATTAAGTTCAAAGTTAAAGTCGAAATTCCGATTTTTGAATTTTTTACTTGACTTTGAACTTAATTTGTGAAAAAACTATTTGTGTTAGAGACTTACTTTCTTTTTTGTAGTATACCCCCAACCCTTCGCTACATCTCCAGCAAGTTTGGTAATGATACCATGCTCAGGGGCTTTGCAATTAAGTCGAAACCGGCGAAATGGTCGAATTTTTGAAAAAAAATTCGACCATCTCTAATCTGTGGGACGTGATGGAGAAGGCTTTGTGCAGTGGTCAGACTCTACCATCATCAATGCAAGAACTGAAAAATCGGCTGAAAATAAATCTTGTGACATTGCAGAAGCTTATCCAAACAATGCCACACAGAATGTGTGCTGCAATCAAAGCTAAAGGCGGTCCAGGGAAATATTAGAGTGTGTTGACCTTTTTCTTGGTGGCAACTTTTTTGGGGGTCAGGCAGTGTACTCTTAAATAATTGAGCTGCCATGGAGGGTTATGTCCATGGTTTTGAAAATTTTAATCCGAAATTCCTCAAAATATTCACAAACTGTGCAGCCACACCTACAACATTACATTTCACTCCTCCAACAAGGGAAACTACGGTATACACTGTATATCTAACTCAATGGGAAGGGGAAACTTTGTCTCTAGAATAGTTTCACAATGGTTCATATAAATTCCACTTTAAAAATGGTGGGACTAAAAGAAAGAGCATATCTAGCACCCGGGTGCACCGCAGGTACTGGGGTTAATCAGGGGACAACAATGATCTCACCCCTCCGTTGCCACGGACTCCCTCAAGGCCCCCACGGGCATACACCTCCCTTCCATTCAAGGGGCAGCCAGACCTCCCGGTCCTCACTTGCAACAGCGGCTGAGCTGGCTTTCTTCAGTTTAGCAGGTCCTTGCGCACATCCCGCAATAAGGGTCCATTATATGTCAGATGTGTGTAAATATGGTGCCCCTTTATTGTAGTATCATCACAGTGCCAGGTACACTCCATAATCTCCCTAGGAGCCATCTGTGAGCAGTCTCTGCCAGTAACAGTCTTTACCCTAGCCTTCTTCACCCAAGTGACTTCTCTTAGGCTAGGAATGCCCTTGTCCCAGCATGGGACAAGGGTGAGGCCTTAGTTAAATCTCAGTCCAGGCCTGGTCTTTGGATCTGCAGGCCTGAGGCCTGCTCCCCACTGGATCTATTACACCTCTGCTCTCTTCTCTCCTACTGCTCGAAGACCCTATTTTCCACAAAACACTAAGCTTATGTAACCTTCTACTCTCCTCCCAGATGGCTCACGAGGTCACAACATCACATGAACATTCTAGAACATTACCTTGTCACCTCCCACCTTATGTTTTGCCCAACAACAACATAAACACACTCACTGACATTTTCATAGGAGCCTTGTTAACTCTTTAATGACCATGGTACATACACTTCACCTCCACCTTCCAACAGGACAAGAGTTGTAATGTTTAGACAAAGACATAAAAGACATAAAAAGGCTAAAACAGGAGAAGTATTGTATTTCTGTGATTTACTAAGAAATACACAGATTTTGTAGTTATTTACCTCACCTACCAGGCACTTCAGAGGAACGAACTAGCACAAAAAAAGAAAAAAAGAAATGCAATTATAACTTTTGTATTACTTTGCCAGATGGAAGCATAACCTCCTCTGATTTCCAGCTAAAATGAGAACAATTTCACTATTTCCTGTCTTTAGTGTTTCCGTACAATGCAGCCATGTAGAGCAATTGTATGTGCGCCATTGTATAAAGACTTTCTGCTTCGTAGCATGGCAAGCTGAGGGTGGTAAAGTAGAGAGCAGAAAATATTGTAAATAAAAGCTCTGTTTGAAAAGTTGTTTAAAATAAAAGGACAAAAGACACACAACAATGAATATGTATATGCAAAAGTTTGTGTATTGCTAAATAACAGGACATGCAAACTCGGGGGTAAACTTCCCTTGCTACATGCTACATGACTCGTAATTTGTCAGATAATCACTCGTTTCCTCACAGTGTTACAGTTAAAAAAAAAAAGTTTGAGAAACAGTAAAACATTACAGAGAAGTATCCCCCAAACTTCCCTCTTGTTCCACCATCCTTCTCACAATATGGGACATTGAACTTGGCTGCCTATGGGTTCAGTACCTATTAGTGTAGGGATGCACCCACAACTGCTGCTGCTCTGTAGAAAGTAGAGATGGTCGACTTTTTCGACTTGCTAACTTTGTGAGCTGATTGCAAAGCCCCTGAACATGGTATCATCACCAAAATTGCTGGAGATGTAGTGAAGGGTTGTAAAAAAAAGAGTTTTGCTCTAACGCATGTCATTTTTGCATAAATTAAGTTAAAAAATGAAGTTGAAATTCTGATTTTCTAAATTTTTACTTGACTTTGAACTTCATTTGTGCAAAAACTATTTGTGTTAGAGACATGCTTTTCTTTTTGTTGTATACCCCCAACCCTTATCTACATCTCCAGCAGGTTTGGTGATGATACCATGTTCAGGGGCTTTGCAATTAACTCCAAATTGTCAAAATGGTCGAATTAAAAAAAAAATAATTCAACCATCTCTAATAGAAAGTTTCGGCTGCTTCGAGATTTCTCTAGGGCCGCTCCTACCCTCTGGAACTCTCTCCCTCGCCCCATCAGACTTGCTCCTACCTTCTGCATAAAAAAAAATCCCTAAAACCCACCTCTTCACTCTGGCCTACCAATTTTCTCACTCCTAACATAACAACCATACCAGTCCCATCCCCCCACCTATTATATACTCTGTTCCCCAACTTATTAGATGGTAAGCCCGATCAGGCAGGATCCTCTACTCCTCCTGTGCCATTACCTGTACCTGTGTGTACTATCGCGGGTCTCCATGCAAAGAATTGGCTGAGCTGGAGGGATGACATCATCACGCTGCTGCAGGGAACATCGGACGGCTCAAATATGGAGCCATCTGTTCCCTGCTTAAAGCGAACCTACCATCTGGGAGGTGACTCAGCATTTTTAGCTGCAGCTCACCCAATACTGCTGACATCCTTGATTGTAGAAAAAAAAATCTTCTTCTAACAGCTGGAGAGGTTACGAGTTCTCCCCTCTCCCACTGCATTACGTGGCGCCTAGGCAGCCGAAGTGGTGTGTGGGATATCTCTCCCAGGCAGGAAATCGTCAGCAGCTGATCCCCCTCTTCACAAACCCCCTACGAGTCTCTGCAACTCCGATAGAGAAGAGACAGGAGGAGGAGGTGGAGTGGAGAGGTGAGGAGAGGGGCGGGGGGTCAGTGTGGGCGGAAGTCTGCAGTAGATGCCAGAAGCCAAGATGCCAGCATGACATCTGCAAGCAAGAGAAGTGAGTATAGTGTGGGATTTTTTGTGTAGCAGTTTCCCAGCATCTGAACTGCTGACAGGTCAGTATTGTGTCTGTTTAATGTATGTCTGTTTTTTTATTTTGAGTGTAAAACTGCTTTAAGACTCACTGGACCATAAGACACACCCCTTATGGGGAGACACATTTTACAATGTGGCACTAACAAGTTACCCATGAGCAGATATTTAGATATGGGAGGAGATATTAGTCTGTGTCACATAATTGTTTTATTGCAAAGAAGAAATGTAAACAACAGTATTAGCTGTGTGAGTTGATGCAAATATGATAGCATAAGTTGTGTATTTACATTAACATTCTGCAATGCAGTAATAAAGTGACACAGACTCATCTCTTCTCCCATATGTAAATAGCTGCTCATGAGTAAGGTGTCATTGCCAGATTTAAAAATTTTCTCTCCAAAAGTTGCTCAGTGGATTCAGAGAATGGGTACTGCAAGTGTATATTCATACATATGAAAGTTTCAGCCCTGCACCCTACCTCTCTCAGCAGTGGCCTTTTGGCTCTTTGGTGTGCCTTCTTTAGGATGGAGAGGAAGTCTATTGAGGACTGTTGCAGGCTAATCCACATTCTGCTTAGAGACTATCACCTTATGGACTCTTTGGAGGAGGAAGACTGAAGGGTTCTTTTTCTCTCCCCCTAGTGTCGATTTTGTCCATAAATAAAGCTTCTGGCCTGTCTATCCCTCCTCCCTGAACCACCTTCCCTTCCCCTAACTTGCCCATTGCTTGTTTATGGATACGTTATAGAATCTGATGTACAGAAATGTTGTATAGATAAATGTATAGTGATGTATATCGATACATTGAGGAGTCATATGGGATGGTCAGGACTGGAGATTTCTCTGGTGCTGCACGTCAGGCATTTCACCTGACATAGTATAGTCTGTGGGCCCTTATGGTCCACATAGTCGTAGAGGGGCACATGAGTGTGGTGTCAGTGAAATAATATTAATGATGTTTATTTATTTATGTGTGAGTGGGCTATACTGATGTAGTGCATCTGCGCTGGGTCACAGTACAGATCGAAATGTGACTCTGATTGATGTTGTCTTAAAGGATACTTTGAATAATGCCTTTTGGCCTGGCTGTGGGGGTGAACCAAATCCCAGCTTAGTGCAATTCCTGTCAGGATTTTTTTTACAGATTTGGACTATTAAATGCAGGGACATTTTCCCATTCCCATTGATTGAACCCCTTAGCATTTCTGACGGCACCATCTTGTCCAGCGCTGTCATGTCAGTATAGCACTGGATGAGATGGTGCCGAAGATTAGAGCCCTGGCAGCTCATTATCCTGTGCTGTCCCGGTGGCTCCGATCTTCTGAGCTGGCTTGTCCCTCCTGAGCTGAATTGAAGTCGATGTCGTTGTCCCCTCCGAGTGACGTGATGACGTTACATCGGGGGCGAGACATTCAAATGTAAATTGCACTAAAACGTGTGATTTCCTTTGAAGTTAACCCTCCCCTGGTGTGTTCATCACACCAGAAGAGAGAGTGTGTCAAAGGGAATAAACGTTTTATTATAAACAAAACATAAATATGAATACAATCTGAAATCTTTCATACCAAATAAGTATTTTAGAGACTTTATCATTTAAATTATACCTTTTACTATTATGTTTTTTTATGTATTTTTTTTTACATAATTGAGTGTTTCAAGGATGTCTATTAGACCCTTATACGGACATATTTTGGAAAGTTATAGGCCTACAACATAAAAAAAAATCCATTTACGTCTCTCAGCAGAGTGCTAGGGAGGTTCAATGGGAAAAAAAAGAGCATCTTATTGACTGAACAATATGGTAGATTGTAGGATGTGGGTTTTGTAGCTACGGTTTTCTCATGGTCTGCTACAACCGCATCTGACTAGAAAATAAAACCTACACATACGTCTGGTATAGTGTTGAGCGGCCTATGATATATTCAAATTTGCGTAATTTTGTGAATATACAAAGCAACATTTGAAATTCCTAAAATTCTATTAGTCTGTATTCTATTGCCTTACATCGCGCGTAGCCATGTACAATTATTGGCAAAGACTCGCGAACCAGCTTTACAGCTTCTCTTCTTCATTCTGTTATCTCAGCCAGTACGAGCACTGTGTGTGTATTGCGCGTATCCATTCGCAATGCGCACAAATATGCGCTATGTATGCCGGTAAACAATGTGGACGAATATCTGCCATTGGGAATATCCGAGCGCACATTCGCGAAATATTTTGCGTATTCTCGAATATTGGATATTCTCACTCAACACTAGTCTGGTAAAGTAACCAAACAATTGTTTTCCAGACAGCTTGAAACACTTAAGCTAGCCATACACGGCACGGATTCCCTGGCTGATCGATTCAGCACCCGATGGATTCCGGCGATTCCGCCGGCATCCACAGGTGAGAACGATCAGCCAATTAGGGAATCCGATCGTGGCAGCCCACCTTGTACGGCCGGATCCGGGAGGGATCCGTGTCCGATGGCTCGCCTCCCGGACCGCAACGCCCCCTGATCAGAGCAGAATCGGACCGAAAAGACCAACAGGTTGGTTTTTCCTCGGATCCGATTCTGTGCCCCTGATCTATCGGATGCGATCGGACTGGCAAGGTGGGCTGCAGGGGATTCCGGCACGATGGATCCGCGTGCACGCGCCCGGAATCCATCGCGCCAGAATCCGGCACGAATCCGTGCCGTGTATGGCAGCCTTTAGATATTTACTAAGTTAGAACAAACTAATCACTCACTCTGATACATAATAGAGACGAAACAGCACGCCATCAAAAAAACAGAAGCCGTGGGACGTCAACACTTGGAAATGTGTCTGCATTCGGTGGTACAATAATTAATGCTTCATCTGTACACGCATAAGGTGATTTCTAATTTTAAAAGAAGATCCTTCTTTATGTTGCTGACTTCCCAGCCATCATTATTTGCATTCAATAAAAGATTGTGCTGCATAGCAATGTGTGTTCCCTGCGACTTACAGCAGTTACGTCTTTTAAGGCTTATTACAATCAATGAAACCGCATGGTGTACAGCAGAAGACTTGTTTACCAGACAAACAAGCCTTACTTTGATATTTTCGGTGCCTTTGTGACTTCTGCAGGTTAATTTGGAACAGCTTCTTTTCAAATAGAAAATGAGAAAAACACCAGTTAGCATATCCTCAGCGAACCGAGCAGCATCAGCAATTATTATCGGGAAAAATTGTTTTCAGAAACAGAGATGATCAAATTATTTTTCAGATATTCGACGATTTCGAGTTAATTGCAAAGCCACTGAAAATGGTATCATCACCAAACTTGCAGGAGATGTTAAGAAGGGTTGGGGGAACATTTGACAAATAGTTTTTGCACAAATTAAGTTCAAAGTCAAGTCAAAATGTCGAAAATTAGGAAAATTAGGAAATTCGACTTTAATTTTGAACTTAATTTATTCAAAACTATTTGTGTTAGAGACATACTTTTTTCCGTCAAATGTTCCCCCAACCCTTCTCTATATCTCCAGCAAGTTTGGTGATGATACCATGTTCAAGGGCATTACAATCAGCTCTGAAAGTTTCGAGCATCTCTATTCAGAAATTGTTTTAGCACAATCAAGCCTTCTTGAAGGTATTTACACGGCCCAATCCAGTACAAATGCCAAAAGTTTAGGTAGAAACCCTCGTTTTGAGAAGTGGGCGGAGCCATGCAAATGATTCCTTTTCGCCCCATCAGCCAAATGCACATCCAGAAACCGCTGGTGTACAGTGCGAATATAGCTTTTATGGTACAGAGCCATTTATTCCAAACTGCATACAGCTTTGAAAGACTGTGAAATCACATATACCCACACGTGTATATGTATAAAGTGGGGGCTACGGAGGTGCTGCTTCGATTGATTAATTAACTTTCAGGATTACATAAATCTTTTTGTTAAAAAACGTCTGTATTTATTGTATATATATGAGACATTTACAGTCAAAAAATCCATGTCATTATAAAAAGGTTTCTACATAAAATTGATACAAATTTCAGAAGTTAAGGACCAATTAAAAGAGGGTGGAAAAGGGCCACACACTCTGTTCCACCTCTGATATAGTTCAATCAACACATGTCATGTACATCTCAGGGTGATTGTCAACGCGTTTCATCCACCTGCCACTTTTTCAAGAGCTATACACCCTGCAAATATCAAGAGACGTACATGTAAATCATCTATACATCATATGTGTTAAAGTAACTTGGCTCGTTTGGTCATAGAGTAATGTTACCTGCTCTCTTCCTTGTATGTTTTACCATGAATGCAATACCAACCACTACCTCTATACCAAACTGCATACAGCTGTTTCAGGCTACTTGGCCATCATCAGTGCAGTGCATGGAAACCATGGCTGTATGGAGTGGGGCTTATAAGCCAAACAAAGAGAAGTACCCATGAAGGGTATGGTGAGAAGGGATGGCTTTTTGATTCCTTTCATCCCTTCTCACTAGTGATGATCGCGAATATTCGGATTCCGAATACTAATCGCGAATATTGGCAATTCGGACATTCGCGAAGATGGTGAATATATTGCCGAATATTCGCAATTCCGGATATTCTGTATTTTTTTATCCATTAAACACGCCTCTCAATGCAAGTGGACGAATCGGAAGGCTGCAACAAGAGCTTAGCAACACTCCCTGCAACCATCAACAGTTTTTTAATTGAATTTTGGGGTGATGCGAATATTGCAAAAATCGTCACTTTAAAATTTTGCATAAAAATTCCCACCATGTTAAACATATATTGCGCGCGCGAAATTTCGCAATAAAAACTGCCGATATTCGCAATAAAAAAACCCCCTGAATATTGCCGAATGCGAATATTTTCCGAATGTTTTCCATAAAATTTGCGGCATGCCGCGAATACGAATGTTGCCTATGCCGCTCATCACTACTTCTCACCATAACCTTCATGACTTTTTTTCTAGAAATAGTTTTAGAAATTTTTAGACTTGTTTTAACCTCCCTAATGTTCGCCCTGTGCCGGGCCGCCTGTCCGCATACACATGGACTGAGAAACCAACTCCCTTCCATGGATATCTATAGCACATCCCCCCTCCCCCCAAGGCGTCATATAGAGAATTGCCAAAGCTTTCCGGGGGTATATCAGGTTTTCCCAGTCCTAGTGCCGTTAGTGGTAGAGATGGTCGAATTTTTCAACTAGCTGAATTTGTGAGCTGATTGCCTCAAAATGTATCATCACCAAAATTGCTGGAGATGTCGAGAGGGTTGTGGAAAAATGAGAAAAAAAAAGTTTTGCTCTAGCACACGTGGAGTTTTTGCACAAAATAATTAAGTTCAACGTTAAAGTCGAAATTCCGATTTTCAAAATTTCTACTTGACCTTTGAACTTATTTGTGCAAAATGCTTTGTGTTAGAATACTTTTTTTGTAGTATAGCCCCCAAACCTTCCTTACATCTCCAGGAATTTTGGTGTGATACCATGTTCAGCTGCTTTTGGCAATTACCTTGAAATCGTCGAAATGGTCGAATTTTTGAAAAAAAAATTCGACCATCTCTAGTTTGGTGGTTGAAAGGGACCCAATCAGATGTCGAACTAGTTTGGTCTCAACACTTACCTTCCCTGATAGAGATGGTCAATTTTTTTTCCAACGATTTCGAGTTAATTTGCAAAGCCCCTGAACATGTCTAAACACCAACCTTGCGGAGAGTGAGAGAATGGTTGGGGGGTCATACTACAAAACAAAGTAATGTCTCTAACACAAACAGTTTTTGCACAAATGAGGTTCAAAGTCAAGTCAAAAATTTGAAATTTCGACTTTATATTTGAACTTAATTTATGCAAAAACTCCATGTGGTAGAGCAAAACTGTTTTTATTCAGATGTTCCCCCAACCCTTCTCTACATCTCCAGCAGTTTTGGTGATGATATTATGTTCAGGGGCTTTGCAATCAGCTTACAAATTTAGCAAGTCAAAAAATTCGACCATCTCTAGTCCCTGACAAAAGTCTTGTCTTGCCAAAATTTGACCTTTCTGTCTTGATTAAATGATAAATCTTTTTTCAGTGAAATTAATTTATTTCAGAGCATTAAACATCATTTGGGAGGGTTTTAGCTTTTCATATGAGCTATTTCTAACACCAATTGATTAACCTCCTTGGCGTTATGCCCGAAGCCAGTTCGGGCGCAGTTTGATCGTAAGTCACACTGCCGGGATCGGGCACAAATGCCAGTTCTCTGTGTTTAATTATATTTGTATTTACCTCTAAGTTCACAATGATGGAGAAGGTCTTCAAATGCCTAAAAAAAAAATATAATTACCTTCTCTGCTCTCGTCTGTTGCAGTGGCTATATATATTTTTTACTGTGTTGATGCCAGTCTTCCAGGGGTTGAATGAACTACAGTAATGCATATGGCCTCTAGAGGCTGCCAGATTATTGTTTTCAATAGTAAAAAAAAAAAAACTTAGCTCCATAGGCTTGTTAAGGAGACAACATAAGATTTGAGTTGTCATTTGGGAATCCCCCCAGCGATTCTGTGTAGAAATATATGAAAGCCATTAATAATTTAATATAGCCTATATCTGAACTGTGATTTTTAAAGTACGCTTGGGAGTTGGGGAATATTTCCATTGGCATCATCAACAGCTGTAATGACTACATAATGGAGCATTTGGATATTGCACTGGAGGTTGTTTTTTATTATATTTTTTTTATATTTTTTGATTTATTCTCATAGTACAAAATGTGTTCTTATTGTAATAAAAGTCTTAGGTATAGCTGATAATCTTGATAAATATATGTATATGGGTATAGCTCATCTATTAGATTGTAGCCTGTCCGGGCAGGGTCCTCTACTCCTCCTGCGTCATAACCTGTTCCTGTCTGTACTATATTGTGTTGTATCTCCACTCTAATGTATTGTACAGCGCTGCGTAACATGTTGGTGCTATATAAATAAATGATAATAATAATAATAATAAACATGTTAGTCAATATCATACCTGTCACGTTTTCTCTCACAAAATAAGGAAAAACGTAAATGAAGTGATGTCATGGAACACTTCCACTCTCCAAAAGCCATAATAATGCTCTGCATATCCTCCCGACAAGAAGGGAGAGTACTGCCCCCCTCCTTGTAAACCTCCTAGCCCCCCACCCCTCACTCCCTCCTCTTTCTCAGCTAGAGATAGTCGAATTGTTCGACTTGCTGGCTGTGTGAGCTGATTGCAAAGCCTCTGAACATGGAATCATCACCAAAATTGCTGGAGATGTAGAGAAGGGTTGTGGAAACATTTGAATAATAAGAGTTTTGCTCTAGCACATGTAGTTTTTTCATAAATTAAGTTCAAAGTCAAAGTCGAAATTCAGATTTAAGAATTTTTTATCAATCTTTGAACTTAATTTATGTACCAAAAAGGCTATATTTGCACTGTACACCAGCGGTTTCTGGATGTGCAATTGGCTTATGGGGCGGAAAGGAATAATTTGCATGGCTCCGCCCACTGTCTCAAAATGCAGGCTTCCACCTAAAGTTTTGGGATTTGTGCTGGATTGGGCTGTGTAAATACCTTCTGTTTTAAGAAGGCTTGATTGTGCTATGCACTGCTTGAGTTGAGGGCTTTTTGATTCCTTTCATCCCTTCTCACCATAACCTTCACTGGTACTTAACTTAATTTATGCAAAAACTATTTGTTTTAGAGTCATACTTTTTTTTGTAGTATACCCCCCAACCCTTCTCTACATCTCCAGCAAGTTTTGTGATGATACTATGTTCAGGGGCTTTGTAATTCACTCAAAATCATCGATTTTTTAAAACAATTCAACCATCTCTATTTCTCACCATCCTCCCTTATTAGTACTCCCACACACTCTGTCAGGCTCAGTTGCACTTTGCAGCTGAGCCTGCTGATGAGTTCACAGAAGATTTATTGGAAAATACTAACCTGGGATGGAGAGAGGGGTTTGTTCCCTGGCTAAAACAGGCTACTTTACAGGTATCATCAACACTAGAGATTTTTAAAAAATTCTACCACTTCAAAGATTTTGAGTTAGTTGCAAAGCCCCTGAACATGGTATCATCACAAAACTTGCTGGAGATGTAGAGAAGGGTTGGGTATGATTTGTGTCTATTTGTGTTAGAGAAAGTATGTCTCTAACACAAAGAGTTTTTGCATAATTAAGTTCAAAGTAAAGTAAAAATTTTGAAAATCTGAATTTCGACTTTGATTTTGAACTTAATTTATGCAAAAACTACATGTGCTAGTGCATGTCACTTGCTGAGATTTAAGGTGTTGATCATGTGTCCTGGCTGACCAATCGTGATCCTCCTGCAAGTATATAAGTGACTTAACCCTTTCTACAGAGTCCTTAGTGTCAAGGTCTAAGGCTTATGAATGAATCTATGTTCCTGTGTTACTGATTCATTCCTGTGTTCTGAGACTCTGCCACCTGTTTAACCCTTGCATGCCTTGACTCTCCTGTTGCCAAACCGGACTGCCTAACCTGTCCTGCCCTGATCCATTACCTGTTTGACTACGCACTGTCTCGTATTTCGGTCCTGGTTACGACCCGGCCTGCTGACAATGCCTCATATCTTTCTCTGGTATCCCCTGGTCCCCCTAGACCAGCTGCCCCATGTGCCTATCCTCCCTCAAGAGGTAGCGACTAGTGATGGCCGAACATCGGGCAGGCCCGTTCATGAACAGGCGGCACGGAGATTCAAATTCCCTGCCTGTTCGTGGGGAATTTGAATCGCAACATGGAACGCACAGTTTCTGGTTTTGATTGCTGGATTCCGGTTTTTGGGGCCGCTCTCGGAGCCGCTACAGACTGGGCTCTTTACCCGGTCTCTAGTGAAAGAATTCTTCCTGCAGCCGGATCGTTTTTAACAAATCCGGCTGTAGGAAGAATAAGAAACTTCTTCTCTCCGGTGGGAAGGAACACCCGTACTGTTCACCGGCTAGAAAGAAAACGAACATCCATGTTTGTTGCCAAACTGTCCGCCTTGCAGACATTTCGACCATCACTAGTAACGACTAGAGATGGTCGAATTTTTTGACTTGCAAACTTTGTGAGCTTATTGCAAAGCCTCTGAAAATAGTATCATCACCAAACTTGCTGGGGATGTAGGGAAGGGTTGGGGGAACATTTGAAAAAAAAAGTTTTGCTCTAGCATATGTAGTTTTTGCATAAATTAAGTTCAAAGTTAAAGTCGAAATTCCGATTTTCGAATTTTTTACTTGACTTTGAACTTAATTTGTGAAAAAACTATTTGTGTTAGAGACTTACTTTCTTTTTTGGAGTATACCGCCAACCCTTCGCTACATCTCCAGCAAGTTTGCTCAGGGGCTTTGCAATTAAGTCGAAACCGGCGAAATGGTCGAATTTTTGAAAAAAAATTCGACCATCTCTAGTAACGACCTAGTGTTCCCCTTGGGAAAGTCTATCCCCACCTTCAAGGGTATTGTGACTAGGTTCACTTAGACAACGCCCTTAGAGGAGGTAGGACTCGTGGCACAGTGGGTTCACACCTGCTGGTTTGTGACACAGGGTACAGCAAGGAGAACAAAATGACTGTTGCAATAAAAGGTAAATTCTTTTGAATAAAAAAATCTGGTTACTTTAATATTCAAAAATCACAACCAAATCTTTCTTTATCTCCCATTTTAGATCAAGTAACTGCTTTTCATCCGTGTTCAATTCATGCCCACCCCCTCTCCACCATCCCTTTCTAATATTTCATCCATTTAAAATTTTATGGACAGCATGGAAAATGAGAATGTAAAATGTTCCTACAAAACAGAAAACATAATACAAAACTAATGAAAGAAAACAGAAACGTAATGTCATAGAAAGCCAGATCCACATTTGTTACATTTTCTTTTCAACTTTACCGAGTAAATAAGTAATATTGTCCTCTGCGGCATTCCTGACTGATACAAAAGCTTTTATCGTGCGTCGGCTGTTTAACAATGAATGCCTCTCCATCCTTTTGTGGTTTTATTATCCTAAAAAGTTTCATGGTGTAAGGACAATTAAATCTGACCTGTAAACACCGAGCGCAGTACATGAATACGACTCATAGCATTAGATCAACAACATAAACCTCTTCTAATCCCGTTTATACAATAAATCAAAATGCATTATGTGAACATTCATGAATAAAGTGAGTTATGAATATTAAGCGAATGAACGCCAATTAAGACATCGCACATGATTGGAATGGTTTCTAGGAAATGGACTTGAGGTAATTATATATTTCATTTAAGATGCTGACTTTCATAGATGGTGACATATTTCAATTTCTTGGAAGCAACTTTCCGTGTCAACAAACACATTAGTGACCCTTATTTTTTAGCCGCCAAAGCTGCCATAACAGCAGATATTTGTACTTACTGGAAATGCTGGGCTGGCAATATAGCGCTTTCTGATAAGCTAACATATGGGGTCTCTATATGAGTTAACACTTCGTATATATCACAAGTAGTGATGATCGCGAATATTCGGATTCCGAATATTAATCGCGAATGTCGTCAATTCGGAAATTCGCGAAGATGGTGAATATATTGCCGAATATTCGCAATTCCGGATATTCTGTATTTTTTATCCATTACACTTCCCTCTCAATGTGAGTGGACGAATGGGAAGGCTGCAACAAGAGCTTAGCAACACCATCAACAGATTTTTGAATGAATATTGGGGTGATGCGAATATTGCGAAAATCGTCACTTTTAAAATTCGCATAAAAATTCGCACCATGTTAAACATATATTGCGCAAGCGAAATTCGCAATAAACTGCCGATATTCGCAATAACAAAAAAAAACCCGAATATTGCCAAATGCGAATATTTTCCGAATGTTTTCCATAAAATTCGCGTCATGCCGCGAATAAGAATGTTGCCTATGCCGCTCATTAGAGATGTCCCGAACTGTTCGCCGCCGAACTGTTCGCGGTCAAGTCCGCGGAGAGGCCTCCGTGTCGGTCATTATAAGAGGACAGTAGTCGGGAGGCGCTTCGCCGAGAGATCACAGGCGGGCTATTATACAGCTTTAGTGTAGTAGTCACAAAGGCAGATGCGATTTGATCGACTATGAACCAGGGAAGCCCTTAATGAGTTGGACCTTGGGATAAAGTCTGTCTCTCTGAGACGTAGAGACAAGGCCAAAACTGCGCATTATTACATTGAATGGATGGTCTCTCTAGACAGGTTGTGTTAAGATAAAAGGTCTAAGAGTGTCTGAGAGACCAAGCGCTTTAGGGTCAGTAACTGGAACACCTCTGCACTACGAGTGGCTTAGACGGGTCTCAAGGCGGCAATGTCCTGTAGCAAAATTGTCATTTTCCTACCCCCCCTCTGTTTTTAGGCGCGAGCCATGAGCCATCAATCTGCCCCTCAGGACACATTTGAGGGCCTCATGAATAGGCACTGGTGTAGTATCTGCAGCATGGTCAGTCTGAAAGTCATGAATCGTGTCATAGATCCGCGGATCTCGCATTTGCCAGTAGCGTCTCATTCAGGCGCCATGTCTGTGGGTCGAGCCTGGTGACCAGGAGTGTAACTGTAAACGAAACAGGTATGATCAGAAAGAAATTGAGGGAGAAATGGAGCAGAGGGGCCAGATGGACACCCAGAAGAAGTCGATTCTATATGGAGTTGTGGGGGCGATTAGAAGGTGTATCCTTCACCGTAGGGTGAGAAGACGCCACAATCCCCCATGGAAGCTTGAAGGGTGAAGCTGCTTCTTAAGGCCAGTCAAGGCCGACGAGATGTTTGGGATTTCCCGAGATAGCGTCAATCGCAGGGTCAAGGACCATGTTAAAATCACGCCAACGATTAACTATCCCCCCTCCACAAACGGCTCAAGCGGGGCCAAAGGGCGTGCAAGAATTTAGCAGGATGCTGGTTGGTTTGTAAGTAGACATTGACTAAGTAAACCACCTTGTCAAGAGTTTGGCACTTGAGAAAAGATATTCTGCCTTCAGGATCTGCTCTTTGCCTCGAGTAACGGAACAGATTTGTGGACGGCTATGGCTACACCCTTAGACTTGGGAGGGATTGTTGCTATAAAAGATACAGGATAATATTTGGATGTGAGTGGGGGGGCTGCCGGCTAGGAAATGGTGTTTTCTTGGAGGAATAAGGATATGGGATCTACGCTTATGCATTTCGTACAGCAACTGCTTGCGCTTTGTAGGTTCATTCAATCCCTTAACGTTAGGGAACAGAAGGTGAGTCGTCATTTACAGAGATATGCAAACTTACCAGTAATACAATGGTTGCGATCCCTGGACCTCCAGAGGCTCCCAGACAAACAGGGGAAGACAAAAAGACAACACCATACTGAAAAATACAAACAACAAATTAAGAGAAAAAAAAAACAAAAAAAAAGACAAAATGTGGACGACAATAATCTCCAAACCTGAGTGGAGAACCCCACGAAGCAGGCGTCCTGCACTCGTACCTAGTGTGGGGAAGTGGTCGACCAAAAGGTGAGTCCCACGCACCACTCAAGTAACCAGCAACACAAGAACCGGAGAATCAAAACAGACGTAAAATACTGATAAAGAAGAGAAAAGGTAGAAATAAACAACGGCAAACAAGGCAACGGCATGTAAGGGGAGTGCGCCCCGGTGTCAGGCACTATCAATAGTCCCAGGACTATAAAGGGAGAATGGTCATGTGGCGAGTACAGTCAGCAGACAACATGGAAGGGGGCACTGAACACTCGGGAAACCCTGGCGTGCTATTGTCCACCGAAATAAGGCTTACCAGCAACGGGGGCAAAATGTGAGTAGGTGAGGGGGGGTAAGGGGGAACACAGCATCATCAGGGAGGCCTATTAAACCAGGATGTGGCCGAATCAGTGGCAACGCGCCAGTACAAATGGGGAGGGGCACCGAGGACACACAAACAATACCCGCCCCGTAATAGGAGAGTCACCGAAGAATGAAGAGAGGTCACCTAGCGTGGCGTTGTAAATGAAGTAGTGAACTCAGATGACCTCCAGAGCGCCTCTTTCGTGATGAGAAAGAAGGGCCGCATCCATGACCGATCGGAGGCAAGGGGGCGTCATTGAGGAGCCACGATCAGGCCAGGGTCCAGGGTGACCATCGGTAGCCCCAAGCCGAGACAACGCCTGGAGATCGGCAGGTGGTGTGTAGTATTGCCTGTTTGCCATCACGCCGGACCGGAGAGGGAAGGGGAAAACCCCAGTTATACGCTATGCCTACTTCCAGGAAGCTTTTAAATGTAGAGGCCGCAGGGCACGACGACGGGCAAGAGTTTTCGCCGACAGATCAGAGAAAAAGTGTAATAGCTGCACCGTCAAAGTCAATATTGGCTTTTAGATCATAGCTCCGGGAAGATCTCTCCCTGTCACTGTAGTAATGCAAACGGCACAGAACATCCCGGGAGACGGTCAGCTTGGATTGCGGAAGCCAGGGATCTGTGGCCCGTCTACCACGACCGCGGGGTGTCAACGGGCTTATCGCTGGCTAAGTTCCGTATACACACACTGTATGCAGGAGATCAGGGGTTGTAGTGGCTCCGGGATGGCCGCGAGACAAACATTGTTACGTCTATCTCGGTTCTCCGAGTCATCATGGCGCAGCCAGAGCGCTTGTAGGCTGGCATCTTAATATTGGACGCCGACTTGCAACTCAGTAGTGGCCTTGTGTAGTACAGATGCAGACTCCTCCGCAGAGTCCAGCCGACAGTGGAGGTCTCGAAAGAAGTCTTTAATGTCCGCCATATCCCGTTGGTGTGCGTGTCCATCGCGCAGCATAGTCTCAATGTCAGCTTTAGATGGGATGCGGGCGAGGGAGCGCTTAAAATAAGGAGGCATATCTTCATGGTCAGAGTCCTCTCCAGAGGCTGAGGAGCCTCTGTGGGAGCGAGATTCGCTCTGATGGTGTCGCGACTAGGCGTAGGCGACAATGATCTAGAAGGAGGATCGGGGGGCCGCCTTTCCATTACGTTGAGCTTGATCCTGGCATGCCTTACGAAAGTATCCGTCCAGTTCCTTTACGCGCGGAACCTGTTTTTGATCGTGAGCGGCCCGGGGAGCGTTTTGTCTGTGGTGCGCCCCATTGGCGGTGGGGTAACGAGGTCAGTGGGCCGGTATAGGTTGAGCGGTGCGTAGGGGCTCTTTAGCAGGCCAACACCTGCGTCGTCATTTGGGAAATGAGTACTTATAAGGCAAGTACTTCTTTAGTAGTGCACAGTCCCAATGTGAATCGTCAGCGGAACTATGGCAAAGGATTCCCCAGAGACATCAAATGCAGGCACAGCAGAAGTGTTGGGAGTGACCCAGACGGCCAGTGTATAGGCCTCAGCCACACTGCTTGTTGGGCCCAGGCGACTGCTTTTAAAAGCAACCCCAAATATGATGGCACAGTGGCAGTATAGCTTCCCAGGAGAAAGGGAGAGTTGTCTACTGAGGGTGCTTGGATGGGCTTGATGTGCACTGTATGGCGCTCAGGGAAGCGCGCTGTAGGCCGCAGCGCGGACTAAATTTGTAAGCCTTGCGGTTCCGGATGCGCTTGGGGCCAAGAAGGACTCCGCGGTCGAGCAAATGCACAGGTGAAGCGTCGGGTGGGGGCGCCGGACAGGCTGATGATGGTCCAGAAGTCCGCCGCGGTATAGTCCGTAGTGAGGAGGCCGTGTGGTAGGCCGAGTCGCGGTCTCGCGTATTCGCGCCACCGGGGTTGCGGAGCGGAGCAGCGCGGATGGTGCAGGATGGGCCCAGTAGCTGTCCATTCTGGGTAGCCTCTCCCCAGGCTGTGAGGATGTTGGGGAAACGGCCAATATAGGGGTCTTTAGCC
>CM070032.1:227019761-227031866 GCA_036250615.1 Ptychadena robeensis | reverse complement strand
CCCCCCCCCCCCCGTTAGACAGCTTCACCACTAGTCAATCCACTCCCCCGGCCGAAAAGGCTAGAAACAGTTCTGTATGACAGTCGCCTCTGTTGGAGAATATGACAGTGGCAGAATTAAAAGATTTGCACCAGGTGGTCTTTTCACCTAATTCAACACCATGAATTCATTTTCCCACACCCTACACCCTTATTTCCACACTTACTGGCAGCCATTCCACTGAAATCTCTTATTCCATACACAACCAATTCACACACTCTCACAATCTTTACACCCTAAATAATACACGTATGCACACACAGTAATCCATTTGTAGTGGTTTCATAACTTTAACCTCCCGGCGTTACACAATCATGGCGGAGCACTTGGTGAGTCACATTTAGGAAGAGGTACACTATTTTCCTTTTTTTTATTTTTTCATCCAGAGAATAGATAAACAACCCTCCCCCCCCCCCCCCCCCCCCTATATCTTCTATCTCTAGCTATCTTATCTCTCTAGATCACATTGGTAAAGTTTGGGTGGAGGCTGCTTGTTATGGGTGTGCTCCCTGTTCCACAATAGGGGTGCCCAATGGTACCGGACCTAGCCATTGTGCACACTGCTGTCAGATAAGCTGTGGTCTCCATGCAAAGCAATTGTCTGATATCACTGTTTTCGAGCAGGATTGATTGGTCTCGCTCGAAAAAAGGGATGGCCGCATATGGTATGGGCCAGATATGGACCTGTATTGCTTATACCAGCAGGCTTCTTCTGGTATAAGCAACACAGTTCAGATGTTAGATTCGGCCATGGGCAGATCTCTTATCTGACAGCTCCTCCAGCTCCCCAGCTAATCTTTATGCCGGGAGAGCTGGGGGGTCGCATTCGGACTATAAGACACAGGCACTTTTCCCCCTGATTTCTGGGGGCAAAAGTGCGTCTTATAGACCGAAAAATACGGTAGATAAAAAAAAAACTATTTTAACCAACATTAACAGTTTTTAATAAAGTTAATAAAGTTCTAAAACTTGAGAAAAAAGTGTGAGCCGGATACTTTTCTGGAGCGGAAAGATCATTACCTTATCTTTTCTTATTTTCATTTGTCATCTGTCCCTTTCAGTTTTGTTCTTCGATTGACTTATTGTCATAGTCTTAATGAAAAAACGGGGCTGGCCAAGACTTTGTCAACTACTTACTGAAAATGGCTTTGAAAGTATTGATAAAAGAAGCTGTAAAACTTCAAATGGAAAAAAAATAATTGTTAATAGAATCCTGTCCGACACCTTGTTTCCCTGTAAATCAGACACTGTCTAATTTTCTTCAAGAAGACACACTATGGCTTATTTTCAGGGGGTGTTTGTGTAGGGTGAGAAAGGCCCACAGGCTATTGTTGGTTGGTGCTGGGGGCCAAGGCCGTTGTCCGAAATCATGGGGCCCCATACTGTCTGGGTGCTAAGGGTGCTAGCAGAAAAATCCCACCCCCTTTCCTCCTAAAGTAAGTTGATCCCTGACTGCAGGTAGCCACTTCGTACACAGTGGCTGCCGGCAGTCCATGAAAACACAGTGTGCAAAGGCTGCTGGCAGGCTTGCCATACTGATTGGGCAGCCCGCTGGGGCCCCTACATGCTGACCCTCCTAGCTGCTCGGCCCGGGACGGGAGTCCCCTCTGTGTCCCCTAATGGTGGCCCTGCTGGGGGCAAGAGGACCACAATGCTGAGTAAAACGACACACGAAGGACATACAACACCTAAAGTAGAGCACCCTGCTCCTCCCTTTACTGAGGAGACTTTTACTTTCTAGGTTTCCCCCTATGCCTAAGCTTGCAGCACTTGCAGGATAGCCAAGACCTGACGGGGGAAGCCGACCTCTCCGCTCACCTCTGAGATAGCAGCTGTCATGATTAGAGATGGTCGAAATTCAAAGATTTTAAGTTAATTTCAAAGCCCCTGCACATGGTATCATCACCATACTTGCTGGAGATGTAGAGAAGGGTTGAGGGTTATGCTCTAACACAAATAGTTTTTGCATAAATTAAGTTCAAAGTCAAGTAAAAATTTCGAAAATCTAAATTTCGACTTTATTTATGCTACATAAATCTAAAACTACATATACTGGAGCAAAGTTTTTTTTATTAATTGTTCTCACAACCCTTCTCTACATCTCCAGCAATGTTGGTAATGATACCATGTTCAGGGGCTTTGCAATGAGCTCACAAAGTCAGCTAGTAATACAATTTGACCATCTCTTGTCATGGTGGGGCAGATGAGAAGGACTGCCTGTTTTCTTTACCAATCTGCACTGAAATGTCTGGCTTGTGCAGAAGCGGTATACAGCACAGCCACGCCCACATGTCCCTTTTTTCGGAGTATGGCATATTTTGCACAAATGCTTAGAAATCCTGCTACAGCTATTTTTATGTATGCCTTATTTTCGGGGAAACGTCTCTACATCTCTAACAAGTGTTATGATGATACTATGTTGAGGAACTTTGCAACTCCCTAAAAAACGAATTGACATTTCATGACCATCTCTATTATAGGGTCAAACTACTAAATTTCATGAGATATCTTTGTATTTGGTTTTTTATCACATTGTAATTCATACAACAATTCCCTCAATTTATATTAATATTTCATAGGTGTGGAATCTTCTTTTCTTCCACATTAAATAGTTATGTAACCACTGAGAGACATTATTTATAATGGATTGCATTTTATTCTCATAAATCGGAATTATTCTTTAGCTAGAAATGTTCTTTCCTGCTCTCTAAAGCTAGCCATACACGTGTCGGATTCCATGTCCAATCGATTCATCATCCGATCGATTCCGATGATTCTGCCGGGAATCGCAGGTGTGATCAATCGGCCAATTAAGAGTATCCATCGCAGCATACCACCTTGTCCGAGCGGATTCCGGCACGATTCCGTGTGCGATTCCACCTCTGATTCCACCTCACAAATGGCAACTCCCCCTGATCCGGGCAGAATCGGATGAGAAAGACCAACATGTTGGTTCTCCGTCGGATCCGATTCTGGGCCCCTGAACGAACGGACCTGATTAATCGGACAAGGTGGGCATGCGATTCCGGCACGGTCGTTTCGCGTGCACGCGCCCGGAATCGATCGTGCCGGAATCCGGTTGTTCAAAATCAAGTTAAATACAAAATTGGTCCACATATCACCCTTTTCTTTTCTGGTAGATCTGAATGAAGCTTATATTTCATAAAAAAAATTGTATTCTGTAAGAACTGGGGGTAAAGGGGGCGGGGTGTTCATGCTGCACAGCACCTTCTAGAATTTTCCTGTACTTGTTGTTCACCTGGTGACCTCTTCAATCCCCACTGTGCACCCTTCTGCAGGAGCTTTCCACAGAATCCCAGGTTCTCAGTGTATGGTTCTCCTCTAGAGATGGTCGAATTTCTCGATTTGCTAACTTTGTGAGCTGATTGCAAAGCCACTGAACATTGTGTCATCACCAAAATTGCTGGAGATGTAAAAAAGTGTTGGGGGAATATTTGGAAAAAAAAGTGTTGCTCTAGCGCATGTAGTTTTTGAACAAGTTAAGTTCAAAATTAAAGTCGAAATTTCGACTTGACTTTGAACTTCATTTGTGCAAAAACTATTTGTGTTAGAGACATACTTCTTTTTTTTTTGGAGTGTACCCCCAACCCTTCTCTTTATCTCCAGCAAGCTGAAAATGGCTTACTTGAAATTGTCAAAATCGTAAAATTTTTGGGAAAAAAAATACATTCGACCATCTCTATTCTCTTCTCCAATACTAGGGAACTACATTGTTTGAGCACTTTCTCAAGCTAGGTCTCACCCTGCCATCTCTGTCTCCCCATTTGTAGTTGTTGTCCCACACACAGCCTGACAGCTCCCTTTCAGTGTAATAAAGCAAATGTCCATACAGGTGTATCTTAAAAAAATTAACTAGCTGTCAGGATTTGAACCCAGGGGTGCTTTGGTGTTTGGTTGCAGCTCTGTCCCCTGAGCCACCGGAATGTTTGTTCAGTGCCTTGTCAGATACCTTGAACATAGACACCTGGCTTTCGACCTATGCTTGTTTTTGACCACGCTCCTGCTTGCTGCCTCTTGCTACCTGTTGAGTCTGCCATTACTTGAGTGGCTGTTTCAGCTACTGGACTCTGAACCTGTCCACAGATCGTTACACCAGGATTAATTTGTAATCCAATAAAGTTGTTTATTACATTATTTTACTGCTCCTGAGCCCAGGCAGCAGGGACATCACTTGGAAATAATGTTGCATAATACATGAATTCAATTATTTTACCTGTGCCAACCAGACCTTCATCCACTAGATGACAACTCCTCAATAGAGATGGTCGAATTTTTCGACTTGCTAACTTTGTGAGCTGATTGCAAAGCCCCTGAAAATGGTATCATCACCAAAATTGCTGGAGATGTAGAGAAGGGTTGGGGGAACATTTGAAAGAAAAACATATGGCTCTAGCACATGTTGTTTTTGTATAAATTAAGTTCAAAGTTAAGAAATTCCGATTTTCTAAATTTTTACTTGACTTTGAACTTAATTTGTGAAAAGGCTATTTGTGTTAGAGACATACTTTCTTTTTTGGAGTATACCCCCAACCCTTCTCTACATCTCCAGCAAGTTTGGTGATGATACCATGCTCAGGGGCTTTGCAATTAAGTTGAAACCGTCGAAATGGTCGAATTTTTGAAAACAAAAAACGAAAACAAAATTCGACCATCTCTACTCCTCAAGCCTGCAAGCCTGCCTGGTCCCACAGAACTCTCCTAAAACAGGTTAGCACCTGTTAAAAATACCCAAAGAAAACACCTGACTAGGCGTTAAGGTGGCCATAGACGGTTTAATTTGCAAATCGAACGCTCAAACTTCAAATTCTGCCATAAATTGGCCCAGAAATCTATCTAAAGGTACCCATACACGTTGCGATTTTTCGTGCGATTTTAGCCCTTCCGACCGATCCGGTCGGTCGGGTAGGTCGATCGTTCGGGATTCGTAACATGCAAAGTCTGACCGATGCTGTTTTTAGAAAATCTGCTGAAAAGTTGGTCGGGTCCCGAATGATGATGCCCGTAATTTTGTGGCCTGTGACTAATCGGGTGAAAAATCGTGTGAAAATTCGGGTGAAAAATCGGGTGAAAAATCGTGCATCCAACCGACTTTTAAAAATAGCAGTTAAGCAAAAATCGGGAATCGAAATCGAATATCGAATCGGTCCACGAAAAATCACAACGTGTATGGGTACCTTAACAAATTACGGACATGTCCTTAATTTTTAAATCGATCTCTTTACTTTGGATGTTATGTTTAAAGTCAGCTATGTTGCTTTTTTCCTGGATACATCAGCTGGGGATGTGGTGACTGCTTATTCCATTAGTCTGTGTGGCCATACTGACTCCCAAAAACAATCATACTGGTTAAATAAGTTAAATAATAGAGATGAGCGGCACAGGCAATGTTCGAATTCATGGTATTTCATAAATAATTCTACTAATATTTGATTTGATATTCGGAATTTGAGTGTATGGCCATACATTGTGAAAATATATTCAAAATGAATGGTCACATATGGTATATACATTCACAATGCATGGTCATTAGTGATGGCCGAACATCGAACGGGCGGTCCGTCCGCGAACGGGCGGAGCGCCCGTTCGCGGACAGATTCAAATTCCCCGGAAAATTGAATCGGAAAACCCGGATGTGACGTCAGTGACGTCACATCCGGCACCTGGAACGCATAGTTCCTGGTTGTTCTAACCGGATGTGGCGTCACTGACGTCACATCCGGATTTACGAGCCGGATTTTCACTGATAGACTGGGTTCTCTACCCGGTCTTCAGTGAAATATTCTTCCTGCGGCGGGATCTCGCTGCTAATGATCCCACCGGAGGAAGAATAGAGGGATCCTTCTCGCTGGCGAACACGGCGGGTCGAACACCCGTACTGTCTGCCAGCGAGAAGGAGGGCGAACATGCTTGTTCGCGGCCGAACTGTCCGCCTTGCGGGTAGTTCGCCCATCACTAATGGTCATAAGCTTTCAAATGCACAATATCTCGAATATTTGAAATTGCGAATATCTTCTGCCATATTTGTGAAATTTGTGAATTCTGGAATAGTGGATATTTGTTGAATATATATTCACCATTTAAATACTCAAGCTCAACACTATTAAATAAGCATCCTACTAATAAGGGCATGTTTCCACTTCTGAGTTTCCCCATGGTTTGAATAGCGGCGCTGTGCCTACGGGAGATTGCTAGCACCTGGTGATCTCCTGCAGTCTCCCTAGATAGAAACCGCGGCATTGACCTGCATGCAGGAATTGGGGGGTTGTGGCAAGATGTCTTGTCACACCCACTTCCTGCCTGATCGTTCCCATAGACAGTGAATGGCGCAGTGAATGGCCGCGGTTAAGAATCCATGGATGGTGATTTTTAACCGCATCCATTTACCTCGATGGCTGCAATCAGCTGCGATCGGCCACGCACGCCCGCGATCTAAAATGCGGTAAGCTGGATTTTAGATCGCTGACTGCACCTTGTCCGTGGCTGATCGCAGATGTGGATGTTACCCTATTCAAATGACTGCGATCACCGAGCCGCGGTTAAAACCGACAGTGATAGTGGCCGATTGCTCAAGTGGAAACATGCCCTAAGTCTAATGATAATAACAGGGATTGGTGAACTCCCAATCTAGTCACCCTGCTGCAAGAATTCATAAAACAAAGTTCAACACAGTACATGTGTCTTAAGCTAGCCATACACGTGTAGGATTCCATGGCCAATTGATCACTCCCCCGATCGATTCCGGCGATTCTGCCGGGAATCGCAGGTGTGATCAATCGGCCAATTAAGAGTATCCATCGCTGCATACCACCTTAATCCAACGGATTCTGGGACGATTCCGTGTCCGATTGTCCACCTCACAAATGGCAACTCCCCCTGATCTGGGCAGAATCGGATCAGAAAGACCAACATGTTGGTTCTCTGTCGGATCCAATTCTGGGCCCCTGAACGATCGGACCTGATCGATCGGACAAGGTGGGCTGCATGCGATTCCGGCACGATGCACGCGCCCGGAATCGATCGTGCCGGAATACAATGGGAATCCGACACGTGTATGGGGGCCTTTACAACAGTCCAACAACAGCAACTTTTTTAACAAAAGGTATCATGTTCTGGATTTTGCAATACTTTGGTTGAGTTTAAGGGCTTGTTTCCACTATATGTTGGGGCCCCCTTCCCTAAGCGCATTGCTTGGCGGGGGTCCCAATGGAGCATATAGACCTTACCTGCTTGGATGCTGTGTTTAGACATCCGACAATGCAGAGGCTCAACGTAGCAGGTAAGTCTATGTGCTCCGTCGGGGCCTCCCGCCAACCAATACGCTTAGCGGAGGGGATCACGAAGTATAGTGGAAACATAGCCTAACTTTTAAGGCCAGTTTTGTTTTATAACAAATTTAGAAGACTGCCTCTAACCACATTATTCCGTACTCACATCATAATCTGAATCTGCCAACATTCAAATATATCCAAAGGCTACATTTTTTTTTACAGAAATTGCACCCAGTCACTCGGTTACAGATCCAGAGTGACAATTTTATTTTGTTTTATAACATATTGTAAGACATTGAATACATTCTTTTCAAACCTAAAGCGGATATAAAACTGCAGGATTCTGCCAGTGTCGTGTCCGGCTTTCTCGGAAGAAGGCATTTACAGAGCACAGGTAAAATGTGTGATAGGACTTTCTTTGATTGGAAAAGCAGTGCCGCTTCACACAAAGTCTGTGATGTCAAATCAAAGTGTAACTAAAACTTAGAATAAAAATGTTATTTATTACAGCCTACCAGCCAATGTCATGTTTGCTGGGTGGTTGTCCTCAGGGATAACATGGGGGTGGGTGGCAAATGATTGACAAGCCAACTGCTACCCAGCCAGCATTAATTTACAACTATTCAACTCTTGTGGTTTTGGTGACCGCATCAATAAAGCCTTAGGTTTCTCTTTATTTTCAGTATTCTTATGTATCATAGTTTTGTCCTAGGGTAGTTCTGCTCAACAGTGTGTGCATGATGGAAGCCATGACTGCAACACAGGCCGGAAGTATTAGCTTTTGCTTATCTCCATTCCATGTGGAGTTAGTTATTACTGCAAGCTAAAATTTGGTTTTGGTTCAAGCTCTCAAAGGAACTTTCAAGGACACTGCATTTCTGGCAAACCTACCATTTACTTAGACTGTTAGCCATCAATGAATACAGAATGTTTGGAGTTGGTATCAGTGACATAGGAACCATCATACCAGCCATAGTGGCTGTTGTTGGGTGCATAGACACAAGGGGGTTCTCTGCTATAGTTGACCATAAGTGTAATTTTTAGGCAATAGTGATCAGACTTGTCTACCCATGGTTTATATGAGCTATTAAGTTTGGTGTATGTATATGTTTGACATTCCTCCTCTATTTACATACAGAAAGTTTGGAGTTAAAGGCTGTGTCTTCACAGCGCTATTGGGTCCCCCGGCAATGACCCAATCCACATTACCTGCCTACAGCAGTGTTCTGCCGTGGGAACAGCCGGTGCAGACATAGCCTTAAACTCCAAACTTTCTGTATGTAAATAGAAGAGGAATGTCAAATATTTATATACCGCCATAATAGCTCATATAACCCATGGGTAGACAAGTCTCAGAATAGTACGCTGAAGAGACTGGTCACCATTGCCTAAAAATTACACTTATGGTCAATTATAGATGGAAGTGTTTTTGTGGACATTTACTCTCCTGGATTCCCTGTGCCAACATACCATCATTACACAAACGAAGGGGATGAAAGGATGGCCACCGCCCATTCCCCACCCAAATTTGGAGCCTAGAACTCCAGGGACATTTAAGGCATCAATTATCAATAGTAGTCAAATGCATGTATTTGTAACTCAATTTACTATATTGTATATGTTCATACAAAGTCAATATTGTAAAAAAGATCTTGTGTTTATTAAAAATTTATTTTCCATGTATACATTTCTCAAAACTTCTTTTTACATTTTAAAAACATAGAAGTCACATATTGCAGGAGGTATGTTTTACTATCAACATGTTTTACCTTTTCGCTTGGAACTGTTTAGGGGTGCAGGTTGGTAAATTTTCTCACTCTCTTTCTCTGGTCCTGCATAGTAGCATCTCCACAACGTATCAAGTACACATGGTGAGGGGTAGAAAAAAGCCCCCTGTGTCTATGCCCCTGCAGTGGCAGTCCAAAGATGCCATAAACTAACAAACTTCCACATCCGTCAAAGGCAACATGGCTTTCATTGTCTAAGTCCTTCCCTGGTATGAAAATAATGGGGTGGAAGTTAACTACCATTTTATGGCACCAGGTCATGAACTCCAAAATCAATGACCTGGTACCATCCTGGGGATGGGCTATTGGCTAGAAATGTTTATACCCGGCCAGAGCTTTTTGTGTGGTTCACTTTTGTGTGAATGATTCACGTCTTGTGGCTTCTGGTAATTATATTATGGTTAACCAAGGGTGTCCTCTGTGTATCAGTGAGACCAGTTTTTGTTTCAGAACCACATGTGACAGACTTATGGTTTTAGCTGGCCATAGACATCTCATTTCTTTTTAGATTTTTTGGCAGTTCAACTGCGGGTGATGACATCATCATGCACGGCCATCCGTGTAGAGAATGGACCACGCTCCCTTTGTGTGCCAGCATTTACTTGGGATGGAGACCCTGGTGGTAATAAGATCGATCTAAAAATTATGGACATGTTAGAGCCATTTCTAGGCTGATTTCTGGGCAAATTTAAGTTAGGTGCTTTCGATTTGCGGACGCTTTTGTGGCAGACCAATTCTAGCAAATGCACACTATGGTCAATCTGCAGTGAAATCGGCTGCAAATCAAACCATCTATGGCCACCTTTTGAGATATTTCTAGATCCAAATGCCACTATTGCCCTCTAAAGCTAGCCATACATGTGCCGATTCCATGGACGATCGATCCCCCATCCGATTGATTCCGGCGATGCCAGAGGGAATCGGATGTCTGATCGATCGCCCAATTAAGCCTGTCCCTACCACCTTGGGCCACCGATTCCTGGACGATTCCGTGCCCGATCGATCACTTCACAAATGGCAACTCCCCTTGATGTGTGCTGAATCAGATCAGAAAGACCAGCATGTTGGTTCTCTGGCAGATCCAATTCAGGGGGCCATGTCGATCGGGCAGGGTCGATCGGGCAAGGTGGGCTGCACTCAATTCTTAGCCGATCGATCGGCGTGCACGCGCCCGGTGATCGATCGGCCAGGAATCGTGTGGGAATCGGACCCGTGTATGGCTATCTTTACTCCCATTCGAAGGAGCTCACTATTCTTCCTCTGGCAGGATCAGGAGCATTAGGATCCCGCCGGATGAAGAATCATTTCACTAAAGACCGGGTACAGAACCTGATCTTCCAGGGAAAAACTAGCTCCGAAAATCGGAAGTGATGTCAGTGATGTCACATCCGGCAATTGGAACCAGTAACTATGCGTTTCAGGTACCGGATGTGACATCATCCTGATTCAAATTACCCACCAACAGGAGGGGAATTTGAATCTGCCGGCGAACAGGCGGATGTTGACTATTTTGAAAGTCCAATATGCCTGTTTGCGAACGGATCTGGCCGAAGTTCAGCCATCATCTTACTTGACTAGCCAATTGAGTTCGCTTTGGGTTATTTAATATATTTTTATTGTTATTAATTAAATAATATACCATGAGTTTAAATCTAAAACAAATGGTGTCCTAGACATGATTTACCGAGGCACGTTGGTTAGTTTGATGTTATTGTTAGCCCACGTAGCTTATTAGTTTTGGTGCCGGCAAACGTTCTGTCGCAACTTCCAAGAAGCGCTCTGATGGTTTAGTATATCATCAGTTTGTCAGTGAGTCATGAGATGTATGATTCTTCCTAATCTCTTTCCATCTGAGACTGCCGCTGATTACATTACCCAACAGCACACTTATGCATGCACAGGACCTTCCTGAAGTGGATGTTTAAACCAGAGGCAAGAATAGAAGCGAGCCTATATTTGTCTTGGTAAGCTGCCGCGCTGATGAAAATTCATGATAGAACTCATTACCTTGTGATACTTTTTACAAACAGTTTTTATTTAGTACGGTACTTCAATGAATCCCGGACATCTTATAGTGTAACCTTCCTATTATCAGTTACTATACAGGGGACATGTCCAATTTGTACTTAACAAATAACAATCTGTTTCACTGCCAACATACACTTCCAGTGTTCAGTGTTTTTTTAACACTAAGTATTAGATGAATTTATAAATGTGGTTAAATTCACCCAACATTTGGCCAAAATTCATAACACTGTGAAGATGCACCATGTCCAACAAGATAGATTATTGGAAATTTAAGCAAGATATGCTCATTAGCAAGGCGGACAGTTTGATTGCAAATTATGGCTTCAAACACCCGGCGAACAGTACGAGGGTTTGACCCTCCACATTCAACGGTGAAAAGAAGGTCATTCTTCTTCCGACGGCCGGATCAGGAGCAGAAAGATCCGGGCAGAGGAAGAATATTTTCACTAGAGAACGCGGTCTTCTAGTGAAAACATCGGCTTTAAAACCGGAAGTGAGGTCACTTCTGGGAATTGGAATAAGGAACTGTGCTTCTGTTTTCTCCTATTCAAATTCCTGCGAACAGACGGGCATCAGACTTTTCTAAAAGTCCCGTCTGCATGTTCGCGAATGGACATGGTCGTTGTTCGTCTATCACTAATGTTCACTATTTACTCAGTGGTAAATACATTTCCAGACATTCAACAACATTTGTTATTACCTCCAGGGTCAAACAGAAAAGGGCCAACTGGAGCAAAGCTCAGGTCCAGGGTCTCAGGAGCAGACCCGGGGTGCAGGACCTCAGGAGCAGAGCTGGGGTGAAGGATCTCAGGAGCAGAGCTGGGGTACAGGATCTCAGGAGCAGAGCTGAAGTGAAGGATCTCAGGAGCAGAGCAGAGGTACTGGACCTCAGGAGCAGAGCAAGGGTGAAGGATCTCAGGAGCAGAGCTGGAGTGAGGGATCTCAGGAGCAGAGCCGAGGTA
>CM070032.1:227008956-227019661 GCA_036250615.1 Ptychadena robeensis | reverse complement strand
GCAGAGCTGGGGTGAAGGATCTCATGAGCAGAGCCGGGGTGCAGGACCTCAGGAGCAGAGCTGGGGTGTAGGACCTAAGGAGCAGAGCTGGGGTGCCGACCACAGGAGCAGAGACCGGTTACAGGAACCCAGGAGCAGAGGCGGGGTGCAGAACCTCATGAGCAGAGCCAGGGTGCAGGATATGAGAAGCAGAGCTAAGGTTAAGGACCTCAGGAGCAGAGCCAGGGTGCAGGACCTCAGGAAATATGACATTGGTCATAATTTGGACTAATGGCAGAACTTCACTAAAAGCAAACACTCCTGATCTACCACAGCATGCACAGAAGAAATACAGTCCAGCAAAAACTGTTTAGGACAAGAACTTAAGTTTGACACCAACCTTCATAATTTTTAGCCATGAGGGCACAACCCTGGAATTCACAGAAGTGCAAAATACATACAGAGAGGGCCACACCAATAGAGGGAAAGCTACAGCAGCACAACAAGAAAGATCTTAAGGGAATAAAGTAGCTGTAGCTCGATTTTGCGTTAGTTTCCTGAGCGATCGATCACCATCATCAACGTAGCCCACCTTCAACGATCGATACCGCTCCATAGAAAAGTTGACTGAACAGGTATCCGACATGTCAGTAAGTCCCTGTTCTATCGCCATTATAATGGATGGGAGAGTCCCCATCCATAGAAATTGTCCAGTGATCGATTGCCAAAGGTGCACATATATTTAGCAAATGATGATTGGTCAGTGATTAGTTGCAGCACCATGTTGTGAGTGATTGTTCATGCTCAATCCAAAAGTGTTTTGACTTCAGAAGACCATCAAAAAGTAGAGCTTTTGTCTTCAATTACCAACAACTACAGTATATTTTGGACTATAAGACGCACTTTTTCATCCCCAAAATCAGGGGGAAAAAGTACTTGTGTCTTATGGTCTGAATGCGCGACCCCCGCGGCCACTCAGCTGCAGGTGGTCCTGCCTTGGCTCCTCGTCAGCTTTCCCGGTATAGAGATTAGCCGGCGAGCTGTCAGATGTGAGATCTGCCCACGGCCGATCTCACTTCTGAACTCTATCATTACTTATGCCAGCAGAACCCTGCTGGTATAAGCAATAAAGAGAAAGATAGATTAACTGCCATATATCCCTCTTTCCATGTCTGTGGGAACTGCAACCACTCTGCATCTTCCATGGGCACAGGCACAGCCAGAGAGGAGAGGAGAGAAAAGAAGACTCTGCAGCCTTCCTCCCTGGCCCCCCTCCTCCCGATCAGTGAGGAGAATGACATGCTATGCTGTGTGAACTGCTGCTTGTGACATCTAATGGCTGGATTTGATATTGCATTAATTTACTCCATTGCATTAACCCAATTGATGTGAACACTTTAATATATCAAAAAAATGTCTTGGTTTTCCTGCTTTAAAAACTGGGTGCGTCCTATAGTCCGAAAAATATGGTATGTTGGACTTCACCATAACACAAATCCAATTAATAATAATGATAAAAAATAAATGGTTTCACTTAAAGTGCACCTAAACTCAACTTAACAATTTTTTTTTTACATTTTTACTTACCTCTAAACTGTCCCAATAGTTCAAAGTTGCTCAAAAACCAAAAAATATTAATTTAGCTATCATGCTGATGCCTGTGGGAGCCGCCATTTTACATTCAGTGTTAGCTTCCAGGCTTTAGGAGTTGAGGCTGTGTAAAATAGCACGTTCGATAAGGAACCGCCATTTATCAAAAGAACAGAAAATTGTTGCTTAAACAAGAGATTTGTTTATTATCTAAAAAAGTTACAATACAAAGAATTTACATATAAAGATCTCACCCTAGCTAGCCTAGCAGCATGGTCTTACAGCATGATGGTCCTTCTTCCCTTCCTTCTGTCCCCCACACACGTGGTCAACAGCTTTTATAATCTCCCATACATTCAACTATGATGTAAGCCTTTGTCTGATTGACATCTAGCAACTGGTCTATTACACAAGCTATTCCACTTGATACAATGTGATACAATGTTAATATATCTCATAGATTAAAGATCATAATACATGCATTACTATACCATGTGATATCTTAAAAAACACAGAAAATAATAGATTTTTGAGAAGTGAAGTATGATAATTTCTTACAGGCTGCAATAACGCCGACGGCCACCGGGGGGGGGGGGGGCGCCAGATACAACGTGTGTCAATAGACACAAAGTGAAAGCAGGAAACATAAATAAATAAATCAATGTGCTGCTGGAGATGTGGGCAGCATGATGCGGCGATGAGCAGATGATCCACAGAGGAGGAGGGGTGAGGGGAGAGCTATACACATATCTCCACACAGGTAATGATTTGTAATTTTTTATTTTCATATTGCCCCAATAGTCGGGGGTTGGCTAACCAGGGGAAAAAGTTTGTCTGGTGGGTTTAGGTGCGCTTTAAACTACAAACTGTCTGTATTGATTTAATTTCGATTTTTTTTCTCAATTTGTATAGAGCAGGAATGGGTTAAAACCACTTTCTTTTACCATCTGCACTGGTGACATTTACAACTTCTGTTGGAAGTTTACTCTGAATCTCCTTAGTATTTATTTCTTGATATTTTCCTTAGTAACAGGAAACAAAACAACCAACAAGTATGATATAAAATCAGATTTTAGCGACGCAGTACATATAAGGTAAACACCATGTAATAATGATATAATGGTAAAAAAAAAAAAAAGAAAACAGATGGCAATCTTGAATCGTTTCTAGGAAGTAAATACCAATATGTGCGTTATATTTATCCCAAATGTGTTCATGTGACAGTTTGTGTTTATCTAAGTGAAAAATAATGATGTTTATCTGGGCTGTGGCGCTATTTTTGTGTTCCTACAACAACATGTGTTCATTTTACCAGTTGATTAAAAAATGAGTCCCTACTGAAAATCAAGACCATCATTGCTGTTCTGGCATTGGAAAGTATGTGTTCTTTGTTGCAATAAAATCTACATAAAATCATACATGTGACTTCACAGTGGTGATGGATGAACATCAGCTGCGGCTACTCGCGAACAGGCGAATCGAACTTCTGCAAATACCCGCCGTTTGCATGTTCGCGGCCAACCTCTATTGACTTTAATGGAGGGCGAACTTCTCAAACCTTCAGGTCATATTTGCAGCCAAAATACCAATAAAAATAAAGTGTCAAAAGGGTGCGACCACCTGGACAGTGTCATGTCAGAGAGGGATCAATGGCTACACTTCCCCCAAAATATGGATTTTAAATGCTGTTTTTTTTTAGGTCTAATGGCCGGAAATCACATCTACATTACAGATTGCCAAGAGTTAGCTGGAGTGGGCTGCCAGTCTGACAGCACCTTCTGCAGAGCATCGCATTTAGTCAGATCTCTCTGCAATGTCCTGCTTTAGTTTGTGATGGTGAACTACAACTACTAGCACACCACAGCTCAGGATTATTACACAGTGCACAGGTCCTATAATACAGCATACCCCACCCCCAGAAAAAAATATTTTGTGGCTCAGTAATGATGAACTACATGTAACAGAACACCTTAGCTATAGATACAGATCACTGGATGGAGTATAATAGCAAAGTAGCTCAGCCATCCCTCAATCAGCAGCAGCTCTCCCTATCCATCTAGTACTGGACACACAGGATAAACATAAAATGGGCGCTGGGCTGCTTTTTTATGGGGGGGTATTCTCCAGGAAGGAAAAATGTGTTATTGGCTGTACTGTTCCACCTGACTATAGGGCAAGGGGTAGCACTTTGTCTGCATGTAATGTAATGTGTTATGTTACCCGCGAACTGTCCACCGGGCGAACTTTTCGGCCATCACTACTTCACAGAAGAAAGCTATAATGTCTACACTATTATTTTTTTAGAATCACCACATATGGTTGGGGAGACCTTCTTCCTAACAGGCCTCAGAGATCATCCATTTGTACTATGTAATATGAGGATTTTGGCTCTGGATAAAATGGCGGACATTTTTGATTTCCAACCTACAGTTTTCTTTCTACATCAATGGTATGAGATTTGTGAACAATCACTTGACAAAAAAGCCATGATACTTTCACTCATTTTGAGAAGTGCTCCGCATTGGACTGTAGGATTCATTTATTAACCTCCCTAGCGGTTGAGACGGCGGGAAGCCGCCGATGGGGAGACTTTATGCCTCCCCGGAAAGCTGCGGCGATTGTTTACATCGCCGCAGCATTTCCGGGTTGGCGGCTCCGCCCCGATCGCGTCACGGTGACGCGGAAGGGGGCGGGGGGGGCCGTTGCCATAGACCTCCATGTTAATGGAGGAGCGCCGGCTTTCTCTCCCGCGCAGCTGTTGTCAGTAATGACAACAGCTGCGCGTAGAGCTCCGGCGGGATGCCGGAAACGGCGTGCAGTGTACTATATACACTGCCTTGATCGCCCATATCGTGCCGTTGTAAACGGCGCGATATGGGCGGTGCGCTAGGGAGATTAATACATTGATCAAAACTAACAAACCCAGGGAGTTGGGTACTGTGTTGGGTTGGTATAATGACTCGGAACATAGCACTCTGGCCATGCAGCATTTAGGTCCCGGGACACTATATGCAAAGTGGTGGTATGTTCTTCCTGTGTCTACGTGGAAGTTGGTAACCTAATGTTTGGGTACTGCAATAAGGCTATATGGTTAGGTAAGGTCAGTAGTTCCCAAACTGGGGGGCAGATGCGAAGATATTACAGGGGGGGCGCGGGCCCTCATTCTTAACCTGTGTTTGAATAGAGAGGCTGGCTCGATGATGTTCCTAAATAAAAAAGGGGGGCCCTGCAAGTAAAGTTTGGGATCCACTGGGTTAGGTCAACTTCCGTCTTACAGCCTGAGATTGGAATCAATTACCTTTTCCCTCTTCTCTGTCCTCCCAGATAGTGATGAGCGACTAGGCAATATTCGAATTCACGTAATTTCGCGAATATCCGCCATAATATTCGATTCCATATTCGTAATCTCGAATATCTGCACTTACGACATGAATTGCGATCTAAAAATCGCATTTGCGATCACATATGCGCAATTCATGCAAGTCAATGGAGGTCGGATATTCGACTGGGAGAATATCCGTCATTTCCGTTTTAAAAAATCGCATTGCGATTATATAATCGCGATCCCATTCATTGCAATGGATCGCGATTATATGATTGCGAAAAATCGCGATCGCGTTGGATATCCGCTTATATATTCGTGAATATTCGTGAAATGGCAAAATGGCGATATTCGAGCTAAATATTCAAAAATCTAATATTCGAGCTCAACACTACTCCCAGAATGTTCCACAGAGCAAAAGTCTCTAGTTGTATCTCTTCCACTATTTGGATTAAAGACGCATTGCTTGCCTGTGTTCTTCACACAATCGATAACCAGACAGCTGTCATTCTGATTGAGACCTCCTACTGGCTATATGCTTTATTTAAAATTTTACTTCTCCAACTATTATATATCGAATGTCAAAGCCAAACCTCAGCAGCTTCTTATTTTCTTCAGAACTTTCTTACCTTTTTTAATACCTAGAATCTCTTTTCTACTTTAAATCAATAAAAAGTTTTAAGCCTACGCTTTTGTGGAAAAAAGGAGAACACAATTTTGTTCCTGTATCAGCAGGAGATTCTGACATCCTTGAAATGTTTAATGTCTAACAAACCTTTCCGTTAAATGTTTCACAACTATAAAGAAGAAAGAAGTTCTTCATGTAGAACTCGAATGACCAACATTCTTCACCTTCAATATTATGTTATAATCAGGGGTGCACATAACTGGTACTCTGGTAGTCAAAAGGGGCCAAAACCTAGCTCTGCGTACCGGCATTATTGTTACACAGCTCATAAGTGTACTAACAACTTGGAGGCGCTCCGTGTGTGGGCGGCCGCAGCTAGATGTTATATGTATACAATTTATGTCACTTGGATAACTGCAGGGAAGCATGAATAACTATGACCGGTTGCAGTTAGGGGGGTGACATTGGGAATGTAAATTAATAATCCAAAACAAAAGGTTGGACTTCTAAGTGTGTCGGGGATCTGAGGGATGAAGGTCGGAGTAGGCATAATATGTAAGGGTAAAATCTGACAAGAGAAAAGCACTGTGTGACAGTTGGAATATGACTATAAAAGGTTGACATTTGGACTGCTGGTAGTCTCAGGGGTTAGTTACTTAGCCAGAAATGTTCAGGGTTGTACTACTGGGGGTCTGGGGATCTGGGGGTTCAAATGGTGTTATACTGTCAGAGTTACATTTGACCCAAAGCCAGCTGATGACCTGTGGATGGAGACAGCTAATCGGAGGATCAATCAGGAACAGGGAGGTCCATCTGCAGCAGAATCTACCATTCAGGAAGCTGAAGCAGAGGACAGTGAGGGAGACAGTGAGGAAGACCACCCTACGTATGGGGTGAGTACCAAACACCATCTCCTGGTACTCATCTGAGGAACTCACTAAAAAAGTTATATGCACCCCTGGGTATGATGCTAAAAACTCTGTATTAACCTCTAAGTAGTGATGGCCGAACATCGGCCTGGACTGTCCGCGAACGGGCGGGTCGGACTTTTAAAGAAGTCCGCCGTCCGCCTGTTCGCAGACACATTCAAATTTCCCGCCTCTAGGCGGGGAATTTGAATCGGGAAAACCAGATGTGACGTCAGTGACGTCACATCCGGTCCCTGGAACGCATACTGGAACAAATAGTTCCTGGTTACGGGAGCCGGATGTGACGTCACTGACGTCACTTCCTGTTCCGAGCCGGTATTTTCACTACAAGACCGGCTTCATGCCCGGTCTTGTAGTGAAAAGATTCTTCCTGCGGCGGGATCTCGCAGGTTCTGATCCTGCCGGAGGAAGAATTTAGATCTTCTTCTCGTCGGCGAACGGGGCGGGTCGAACACCCGTACTGTCCGCCGGCGAGAGGATGGGCGAACATGCTTGTTCGCGGCCGAACTGTCCGCCTTGCGGACAGTTCGGCCATCACTACCTCTAAGTAATGTCTCCAGAGCTGTTAGTGAAATAAAACTTAATAAGGCTGAGACATGATACACAGTATAGAACATATCCACTAAAATGGAAAAAGTATTAGGTTACCCATCTCCAATTATTGTTCCTCTCACATCCATGGAAGGGAATGGGTAGCTGGCATGGACTTTGTGAATTCCAGCATGGTACTGTAATAGGATGACACCTGTTCAATATTTCAATTTTTAAATGTCTTACATGCTTAATATTTCACAGTTAACCATTAGTGGTATTATATTACTATTATAAATGGAAGAAATCTTTGCCACAATATGGTTGGCCAGGTGAGGTCAATGCATACTGAGGTGGACAATCTGCAAGCAAGAGCTACAGACCTCCAAACTTTGTACAACCTTTAAATTAGTTTAGGCACAGTCCATATGGGGATTTAATGGGATTGGTTTTAATGGGATGTAGCTGCATCCAAGACTCAATTCACCAAGCCAATGCAATGCATCCTGGTGTAAAACAAGACATCACTGGTCAGACAAAAGTTGGATGCCAGAATGGTACTTGTCTGATTCTGTCAATTGTAAAGTTTGGTGAATGGGAGCTTATGGTGTGGGTTGTTTTTCAGTGCTTGGGCTTGACCCCTTGGTTCCATTGAAAAGAACATTTATTGCTTTAGGATACCAAGACATTTAAAGCGCACCTAAACTAAAAAATAAAAAATTACCAAAAATAAAAAAATTTTTACTTACCTTTAAACGGTCCCAATCGCTCAAAGTTAATGAAAAACCAAATAATATTCATTTAGCTATCATGCTGATGCCTGTGGGAGCCGCCATTTTACACTAAGTGTTAGCTTCCAGGCTTGCATGAGTTGAGGCTGCAATAACGCCGGCGGCCACCGGGGGGCGCCAGATACAACGTGTGTCAATGGACACAAAGTGAAAGTAGGAAAAATAAATATATAAATCAACGTGAATTGCTGCTGGAGATGTCAGCAGCCCGCCGCGGCGCTGAGGAGATGCTCACAGAGGAGGAGGGGTGAGGGGAGAGCTATACACATATCTCCACACAGGTAACACATTTTTAGTTTTTATTTACATATTGCCCCAATAGTCGAGGGTTGGTTAGCTAGGGGGAAAAGTTTGTCTGGATGGTTAAAGCCCCCCATAGACGGGCAGACTTCAGGCCATAGTTGTAGCAGACCAACCTGTGTGCGTGCTCCCGCCGATCACATCAAGGTTGGTCTGCCGCAACTATGAGGGAGCCCACCTTGAATTATGTAGAAAAAAAGCCGACGGGTCGCATAGAGATCCGTCATGTCGGTTTTTTTTCTACAACTGCGAGTGAGCCCAGCTGCAGCTTGTAAACAGTGAGGGGGGGTCTCCTCCCCCTCCCTGTTATTGGCTAGTCGGACGGCAGTCCTATGTGTCAGTGGAACACACAGGATTGTTATACGACATGTAGCAGACTGATTACAGCGTGGTGACGTCACCACGCTCTAATCAGTCTGCTAAAGGTCTGCCATAGATCGAGGTGTCTATGGCAGGCTTAAGGTGCTCTTTAAGTAGATTTCATCGTCTTGATTATGTAGGGATTGTGTTACCTTTCATTTAATAATCTCCGTAGACATCTGGCCAAACATTTTTACATTTGCCAGGGAATCATGCCAGCAACTGCTCAATGCAAATGGGGTGTTTCATGCATACTGTATGAACCAGTCCCCCCTCAGCAGTAGCGATGGTTGAATTATTCGACTAGCTGACTTTGTGAGCTGATTGCAAAGTCTCTGAACATGGTATCATCACTAAAATTTCTGGAGATGTAGAAGAGAAGGAGAAGGGTTGTGGGAACATTTGAAAAAAAAATCATTTGAAAACAAAAGTTTTGCTCAAGCACATGTAGTTTTTGCATAAATTAAGTTCTCGAAATTAAGTTTTCAAAATCTGGACTTGACTTTGAACTTAATTTGTGCAAAAACTATTTGTGTTAGAGCAATACTTGTTTTTGTTGTATACCCCCAACCCTTCTCTACATCTCCAGCAAGTTTGGTAATAGTGATGGCCGAACTGCTCGCAAGGCGGACAGTTCGGCCACGAACAAGCATGTTCGCCCTCACCGGCGGACAGTACGGGTGTTCGACCCGCCCTGTCCGCCGGCATGAAGGAGCCCTCTATCCTTCCTCCGATGGGATCATTAGCATTGAGATCCCGCCGCAGGAAGAATATTTCACTGAAGACCGGGTAGAGAAGCCGGTCTTTCAGTGAAAAACAGGCGTGTGAAACCCGGATGTGACGTCAGTGACGTCACATCCGGTTAGCACAACCAGGAACTATGCGTTCCAGGTGCCGGATGTGACGTCACTGACGTCACATCTGGATTTTCCGATTAAAATTCCCCGCCTAGAGGTGGGGAATTTGAATCTGTCTGCGAACGGGCGGACAGCAGACTTTTTTAAAAGTCCGCTCCGCCCGTTCGCGGGCGGACATGGCCGAAGTTCGACCATCACTATTTGGTAATGATACCATGTTAAGGGGCTTTGCAATTAACTCAAAATCGTCAATTTTTAAAAAAATAAATTACACCATCTCTACTCAGCAGCCATTTCAATTCCATAATAAGCAACACCCAAAAAAATCCGCTTTATTCTGTATTCATTTTTGTAAAATAGCAACATTTTCCATAAAAAAAAATTTTTTATATCTGTGAGAAAAAAATAACTTGAATGTTTACTAATCCCTAGTGGGAATGCACACATGAGATGATTACTCGGTGTTGGTTTTAGCATAAACTTTATTATTTCTGTAATACAGTCTTGAAATAAAAAAATAGTCATTCATTGTACAGACTGCTCAGAACCTTCCTAGTTCTTGTAAGAAGAAAAAAAGAAAATACCATTAAGTCTAAAGAGTGCACAGGGATCCGTATAAGTACATTAATAATTGTCCCGGTCTTTAGGTGCAATTCGTATTTCAACGGTAATTGTCTTTCTCGTATTTAATTTGCCATGCAAGCAAAACGAGAAGTGCTGACCGCTAACACTACAGCACGCTGTCATTTGAAATTGCAAATTATACTAATTTCTTTCTTTTTTTACTTTAGCAATGGTCTTTTTTTTTTTATAATCCGTTTGCAGAATTGTTGAGGAAATGCTGACATATTGATATGTTCTACCCGAATTCATATAATTTAAGTTTATCTGCTCTTTAAAACCAGCAGAAATGTACAGACACAAGATTATCCGGACGTAAAAAGTCAAAATTTTTCATTGTTTGACCTTTTCCTTTAACGGCTAAATACACGGAGTCGCTATTGTATTGCCCACAATGACTTTAGTCCCCTAAAGATGAATATCAGTACTTAAACCCTTTTTTTATTCAATACGGTTCTCATTCAATGGCAGAGACACTATATGGCTATAGTTCACTGATAACTATGTAACCTCCCTAGCGCACTGCTGAGGTCCAGATTTCTGGACCAAAAGTGCACCATAGACTTCAATGGAATTTTTTTTATGTTGTAGGCCTGTAACTTCCCAAACTATGTCCGTACAAGGGTCTAATAGACATCCTGAATATAATTATTGGAATGAAATAATGGAGGAGTGGAGGTCTGAAGTCTGAAGTAAGTGGTCACTGTCCCCATAAAATTCAAAGGAATTTTAAAGAAATATAAATAGTAGAGTGTTGTACCGTGTTAGCCATCGATAAATACAGCAAGTTTGGAGTT
>CM070032.1:226978847-226994228 GCA_036250615.1 Ptychadena robeensis | reverse complement strand
ACTATGTTATTTTTTACGCAAATTTAGCCACACAATTAACTTGTGTTATAGCCGTAAGGGCTCATGTGATGATTTGGACTGTTTGTTTATCCCTTGGCTTTGCGCTCTTACAGTTTCTTTCTCACTATACTCTCTGTATTTTTTGAAAACATGTGTACAATGTGGTGTCTGTATGCTCCTACATTTACATGTCTCTTTATTCCTTTTTTCTGTATATGTTATGTTGTATTTTGAAAAACTTCAATAAACTTGATTGAAATAAAAAAAAGCAATGTCGGGTCGAACCCCAATGTGCGTTTATTATTTTATTATATTAATATAGTTTATAGGGAACCCACCGAGCTGGTTTGCACAAGGGCTGGTGGTTTCGTAGAGATGATCAAATTATTTTTCAGATATTCAACGATTTCGAGTTAATTGCAAACCAAACTTGCTGGAGATGTAGAGAAGGGCTGGGGGAACATTTGAAAGAAAAAGGTATGTCTCTAACAAAAATAGTTTTTGCACAAATTACGTTCAAAGTCAAGTCAAAATGTCGAAAATTCGGAAAATTCTGAAATTCGACATTGAACTTAATTTATTCAAAAACTATTTGTGTTAGAGACATACTTTTTTCTGTCAAATGTTCCACCAACCCTTCTCTACATCTCCAGCAAGTGATGATACCATGTTCAGGGGCTTTGCAATCAGCTCTGAAAGTTAGCAAGTCGAATATTTCGAGCATCTCTAGACTGGTTGGATTGTAATGTTTAAAATATTTTGGCGGCACTGTCAGGGGACCTTCTTTTACCCTGTGAGTTTTTTTTAAAAGCTGTGGCTGTTATTGTTGTATATATGACACTAAATATATATATACAAAATTCCAAAGTATTTACTGTTCTCTTGTCTCTTATTTATTTATTGATATAAGGGTTAAAAGTACAAAAAGAGAGCTTGGGCCTTCAGAAGTCATGTCACAGGGACCATTCAGATTCATAAAGCAGTTGGGATTGAGCAGAATCTCTAAGTCAGTGGTGGGTTGAAAGTGTAAAGCTAGCCACACACAATGTTCCTCTAATCTGCTTCTTCATCTGAGCCATCCATGGTTCCTTCGAGCAGGATCAACAGAACCTGCTCGAAGGAACTCGACCAAACAGGTTTCTAAAATGTTGAAAACTCTTGGTCGAAATCCATTACATTGAATAGGGACAGCGAGTCACCATCCAATATAATGGACTGGCTGTCAGCGGAGCCGCACACACAGGCTGTGTTCAGCTAGCTGCTCTGTGTGTGAAAGGGGTGTGGCCAGCACGTATCAACCAGGAGAGGGGGGGGCCTGCAGGCTGGCTGCTTCTCCAGATGGGAAAAGGAGAGACCCGGGGGACCGGTAAACCAGGTCCTTACTGTACAGTAATGTGTCCATGTGGTGCACATTGATTACCGTCCGATTGACGCGCGATCAATCACAGCATGGTGACGTCATCACGCTGTAATTGATCGCCGGACGATTGCATGGGAATCTACCTGGCCCATATCCCATCCCTGTTTTCGAGAGGGACAAATCAATCAATCCCACTCGAAAACAGGGATATCGGACATGGCCGTAATCCACAGTCGATGTCCATTGCTTCGCATGGGGACTGCGGGTCTCCATGCAAAGCATCGTCGGAGCTGGAGACACAGCAGTAGACATTGTAGCTTCAAATCTAATTAAAAAAAGAAACTCAAGACCCACTGCTATACGTCATAGTGAAATAAATTCTGTATTTGGCCTTTTGTGTTGCTATAAGGCAATCATTATGGGGTGTTTATAGAAACAGAGAGAAAATACTACATTTGTATATTTTTTTCCAGTATGCAGAAATATCTCATCTGCATTCCCTGTTTACAATGCGAGTATGACGGGTATTACACCACAGATAGGCCTTTATTGCACCGTTCAGTGCTGTGAATAGCAAACAGGCCTAGCGAAACCATTAGTAATCTCTGTGGGTTAAGAATCAAACACTTATCTTAATTACTGTGCTGCCGAAAGTTCCCTAGAAGCTCCCTCCTTCCCTTTCTCCACCAGCGAGGACTGCTCTGACTCAGGGCGACCGATGTTCCGTACAGCTTTGTATAAATTATAATACCCGAAAAAAACCAAGGTCTGCCATTCCATCTCATTTCCGTTTTTTTTAATCTCATCAGCTCCGGGTAACATCAACATTCTACTGAGATTTCATTAATTCATCCTGAACCTAATGCTTTCAGCATCAACAGCCTTAGCAAAGAAGAAAATGGGGATGTGTAAATAAAATCTTCCACTGATTGATTCAGTGTTTCGGGCGATATCGGAAAGCCCTCCTCTGTTCTCTTTATTAGCATAAGGTTTTCGTATGTATAATAGGGTCGTGCCAACACACATTGGGCTCTTAGCTTTATCATTCACTTGTGTAGCTCTCTCCAAGTATCAGGGTAGGTTGATTTTCTATACTGCTAAAGCCCCCCCATACACGTCTAGATTTTCTGTTCAATCAACCTTAAAACATCAATTTGGGAAATTGGTGATTGATTGTATGTTTGCCAACTGTAGTAACAGATATTTGATCAACTTTTTTGGGATCAACTGAAAGTGTAATGAATTTCAATACAACCATTTAAAATTTTCCAGCATGTCCAATCATTGTTCAACCAATTTTTTCCCCAATGTTAATTGTTTTAGGTTGATCTAACCATGTGGGCTGCCATAGATTTTCAATCAATCAACCAAAAAAATTGATTGAACTAAGTTGATTGGATGAAAAATCTAGACGTGTATGGGGGCCTTTAGGGTACATTTATTGCAGAGATAAGCTGCATATAAGAGAGAGCACTGGAAGACCAATCCAGTATTACGTACATCAAGTTGGAGACATTTTTGTGGGGAATTTTAACCTCCCTAGCCAGTTCAGGCAAAAGGAGGCTACAATTATCGATGCGCCTGAACTGGCTTTGGGCACGGCGTGGGAGCTCACCAAACAGCTGTTTGGTGCACCTGTCATGCTGGATGAAGGTGGCTACCCTCACACTATTCTTGTGACTACAGTTACGGAGGACAGGGTACCACCTCTTTCCATTGAAACACTTCTGTTGAGACATCCTGGACTCTCCTGCCCACAGATCCATTTGTAGCTACCGGACGATGCTCCATAGCCCCTCCCGCAGCGAGAGACTCGAGCTGTCACATAAGGGAACTCCCTGACTGTCTTATGCAGACCTACCAACTCCCGGTTACCTAGACAGTTGAATACAAATATACAGTTATCCGCTCATCCTTAGAATCAGTGAATTATTTAGACCAATAGTCCTAAACCACCTCCCTCATGAAGCCCCTCTGGGCGAAACGCGTGGGAGGACCAAAGGACTACTAGATAATTACTGTAAAAAATCTATTGGTCTTATTACTGTCTCCTTTGATGTTGTTTTTACCTATGCCGGCAAACGACTTGGACCATGTGGGGTACCAATGTTTGTCGATATTTTAATTGTTGAACTGATGGTCCTCAATACTGTTTAATAAAGACCTTTTTTAATTAACGTCTAAAGTTTGATGCCCGCAACTGCCAGTTCTAGTAGTCCCTTTCTATAGGGACTGGGGTGTAATCTATCACCCCAAAACCAGGGTTGCTCTTCTTAATATATACTTTTGGCGAGGGCACACCATTATCTGAATTGTTACACAGACAGTTCCCACCCCTTAGCTACTAATTAATTAATGGATGTGATAAATGTTTTATAAATGCTTTATCCAATCTAAATCAAAAGAAAAAGAAAAGAAGTGTAAACTTATAAACAAAATGTTAAGAAAAATTTTTTCATGTACCTCTAAAGCCGGCCATAGCACTTGAATCTGTGGCTGATTTTGCGAATGATCACCATGCGCATTCGGGGTGATCGCTTGGTGATCAATCTCAAAACGAACACGCCCACCTGGAGCAACCGTTCGTGGTCGTACACAACTTTGATCAGCCAGAGAACGAACGCTTTTCTCTGGTCGATCGTCAGTATTTTGAAAATCCAAAGTTTCGGTTGTCGAATCGCAAATGGTGTATTTCGATTCGCAGAACGATTGACCATGGCGTGATGATGTCATCATGCTGCAGTCAAATGTTCGATAAACGCTCGCAATATTCTCCCAATACAAGGACGTCCTGCCACTTAAAGAATGACTTACAGCTGTACAAGTCAAAATATTGGTGCTGGTTCCCACGCTCACTGCATATGTCAATATGAATACTGGACCCAGATGAAAGGTCACTTGAGGTAAATTATACATATGGGGACACTTGACATTAACCAGTGCCAATATATAGACTTTCCAGACCCTATACCAATCAAGAGGTTAGTTTATGAGCTGGGTTGGGGGACATGTACCGTATATGCCGGCGTATAAGATGACTGAGTTTGTTATATACTCGCCGTATAAGACTACCCCCCTCTTCCAACGCTCACCAAATGAATCTGGACCCTGGGGACTGGTCATTTCTGTTTATAGAGGGCATCCCTGTATGGGAGGTCTGACCCTGGACTACTATTTTAGTTTCTAGCGAAATACCTGGTCGGGAGTCTGGGACCCTGGTGGACGGGCCACTCCTGTTTATAGACCCATCCCTGTCTGAGTCTGGACCCTGGACTGTCATTTATGTCCTAGATTCATCCCTGTCTGAGTTGGACCTGGACTGTAACTCCTGTTTCTAGACCATCCCGGGTCTGATCTGGACCCTCACTGTCATTTCTGTTTTCTAGAGCCATCCCTGTTGAGTTCTGGACCCTTGGACTATCATTTTGTTTCGAGGAGCCCATCACTGCTGAGTCTGGACTGACTGTCACTCCTGTTTTCTAGACCAATCCCTGTCTGAGTCTGGCGACCCTGGACTGTCATTTCTGTTCCTAGACCCAATCCCTGGGTCTGAAGTCTGGGACCCTTGGACTGTCAAACTCCTGTTTCTAGACCCACCCTGTTTGAGCCTGGACCCTGGAATGTTCATTTCGTTACTAGAACCCATCCTTGTTTTGAGTTCTGGACCCTGGGGACTGGTGCATTTCGGTTCCTAGACCCATCCCTGTTCTGGGTTCTGCGACCCTGGACTGTCACTCCTGTTTCTTCGAACTCGTCCCTGTATGAGTCTGGGACCTGGACTGTCCACTCCTGTTGCCTAGACCATCCCTGTTGAGTCTGGACACTGAGACTGTCATTTCTGTTTCTAGACCCATCCCTGTCGGAGTACGGGGACCCTGGATGTCACTTCCGGGTTCTAGAGCCACCCGTCGGAGTCGGGACCATGACTGTCCACTCCTGTTTCTAGAGCACCTACAGTGCTGAGTTTTTTACTGGACCCCTGGACTGTCATTCTGGTTTCAGGACCCATCCCCATGTCTGAGTCTGGACCCTGGACTGTCACTCCTGTTTTAGACCATCCCTGTCTGAGTCTGGGGACACTGGACTGTCATTTCTGTTCCTAAGGGGTGACCCCATCCCGGTCTGAGTCTGGACCTGGGGACTGTCACTCCTGTTTCTGACACATTCCCCTGTTCTGAGCTGGACCTGGGACTGTTATTTCTGTTCCTTAGACCCAATTCACTGTCTGAGTCTTGGGACCCTGGGACGTGTCATTTCTGTTCCTAGACCATCCCTGTCTGAGTCTGGAACCTGGACCTGGAACTACTGTTTAGGACCCGGCCCCTGTCTGGTTTCTGACCGTGGGACTGTCACTCCTGTTCCTAGACCCATTTCCTGCGGAGTTCTGGGGTAATGGGACCTGTCATTTCTGTTTTCTTAGGACCCAATCCTGTTGAGGCTGGACCCTGGACGTCACTCTTGTTTTATAGAGCCATCCCTGTTGAGGTTCTGGACCATGGACTGTTCCACTCCTGTTTCTAGAGGCCATCCCTGTCTGAGTGGACCCTGGACTGTTACAACACTCTGTTTTCTAGAAGCCATACATGTCTGGTCTGGACCCTGACTTGTCACTCCGTTTCTAGAACCATCCCTGTCTGAGTCTGGGACCCTGGACTGTAAGTTTGTTCCTAGGACCATTCCCTGGTCTGAGGTCTGGGACCCTGGACATGTCATTTCTGTTTCCTTGTTCCATCCCTGTCTGGAGGTCTGGACACTGGACTGTCACTCCTGTTTCTAGACCCAATCCCTGGTCTGAGCCGGAAACTGCTGGGACAAACTCCTGAACCCTGGGACGATTTGCACCCTGGTTGGTTCCTGGTATTGTCCTATTAAAATTTAAACCTGTTTTGTTCTGTATTGTCCTCATTAAACCGTTTTGGTCCCCATAAAACTAGAGATGGTCGAACTTTTCGACCTTGATAAATGTGTTGAGATGATTGTTTACATATAGTCCCTTGAACATGGGAATCTCACTATAAAATCGCTGGAGATGTATGGAGGAGAAGGGGTTAGGGGAACATTTGGAAAATAAAATTGGCTTAGGCACATTGTTTGCTAAAGTTCAAAAGAAAGTAGAAACAATTTCCATCTTTTTTGAAAAAATTTTGACTTGACTTGAATAAAAGGAGGGAGACGGGGGGGGGGGGGGGGGGTTGCAGTGAATGTTTGTAAAATGGCCCTTCCGTCTCAGTTCATCCAGGTCTCTACTTGCGTGCCGCCCTTAACAGATATTCCCGGTGCGCAGGGGACAGGGGACTAAGGTCGAGATTGGGAGTAGAGAAGCGCTGCTGAGCAAGCCAACGGCGGGCCTCCGGTCCTCCATTCATCCAATGATGGGCACCTACCGGTAACCGGAAACTGCAGGGATCCTGAAACCAAAGGACTTGTGAAAGTCAGGGTAAGTCGCTAGTAATCAGGGAATATCCTAAATATGAAAAAAAACAAGATCAATCCATGGTGATACACATATACATTTGTTTGGCGGGGGACCCCCCCCCGAATAAATAAGTGGACCCCCTGAAGAAGACCCAATGAGGTCGTACACATATCAAGCCTCCCCTCGGGGACCCCACACCTGTCTGCTTTCATTCCCTGACTGCCCGTACAAGGAGCCGTGAGGTCAGTTTACGCGTATGGCATGACACTTGATGATGCTTTTAAATGGACATTAACATTGAGGAAACCCACTATCAATCATTTTATTAGTTCTACATGAATTGTGTTACCTAAAAGTTTAGGTTAGTGTTGTATGTGGAACCTGCATCGGACTTGGACAGTGATAAATGTGGAACGGAATCCATATCCCTAGGACCCGTGTAACTATTCCTGAACCCTCGACTTTAAAGTCCCCAGGTCCTTCGGCACAAGGAAACAAATCTCTTGAGGCTGGTCAACGCGGTAAGAAAGTTAGTAGTAGTAGAAGTAAGAAAGATGAAGACGGATACGTTAAAAAAGTGGTCAGATAGCCATCCTTCATGCGCAAAACCCCCCACCCCCTCTCTCCCACCTGTCCATTTATACTTTGGGGAGTGTTGTGTCCGAATATGCGCAGTGACATAACAGACGTTTACACATGGGATCGCCAAATTGTTTTGAAAATTACTGAATTTGTGCAAAAAAGGACGATTGTTGGGTTAAGGCCCCCCATACACACGGGTCGGATTCCGGCCGGATTCCGGGCCGATCGATTCCGGGCGGGCTGCGTGAAACGTGAATCGATCGTTGCCCGGGAATCGTGTGTTTGGCAAGCCACCACCTTGGGTCACGTCTTCGAATCACGTGCGATCGTATCGTATGCGGGGGCTCAGAAATCGGATCCGTCAGAGGGAAACCAACATGTTGGTCTGCTTTGATCCCAAGCTTCTGCCCGGATCAGGGCGAGAGTTTGCCATTTGTGAGGTGGAATCGTTACACGGAAATCGTCACCGGAATCGTTTGACGGAATCACGTTGTTGGACAAGGTTGGTTTGGATGGCTGCGATGGGAATACTCTTAATTGGCACGATTGATCACAACCTGCGATTCCCAGCAGAAAATCCGCCGGAGGAAATCGATCAGGCATGAGTGGATGACGTCATTGGGGACATGGAATCCGACACGTGTGATGGCTACGCTTTAGAGCCATGACCTTTGTTTCCTTTTCATTATACCTCCAACAACATTCTACTACATTGCCTCACAGCAAGTTGTAATGATGATACCCATTGCTCAGGGGCTTTGCTGCAATTTAAACTCGAAATAGAGTTGAAAAATGGTACGAGTTTTTGAAAGAACATGTCTCAACCATCATCCTACCCCTAACTGGATGGGGGGGGGGGGGGGGGGGGGGGGTTTTTTCAGTGTGTGTTGTCTGTCTGGTCGTCGCCCCCCCCATGTGCCTGGATCCTGACACCATTGTTTATGGGACAGAGCTGGGGCTCTTGGGTGTACTGTACCCCCAGCAGAAAGGCCTGATCAGTCTCGGAGGAGTAGTTCCAAAACACCGACAGAGTGGCACAGTTTCATTTTCTGCAGTTTTTTAGGACTAGATCAGGGCGGCAGCGGAGTCAAGGTCCACCAAAACAGGCAAGAGGGCTTAGCTGCCCAAGTGCGCCCTCCTCCCTAGCCCAGTTTGGCAATCATGAATGGTGCCGCCCAAAACCCCCCCCCCCACGGGAGCCGCGCGGGAACATTCATATGCAAATTGGGCTGGGACGAGGGGTGACCATCGGCCCAGATACTACGAGTATGTGAATCATGAGCTTAAGCTGGGGGACAAGCCCCCCCCACTTCCCCCCAATCTGCGTCTTCAACTTGCAATACTGAAGAAGAACGTGCAGGACGAGATTGAAGCCGTTCAGAAGTGTAACACCCTTTAGACAGTGGAAAGCCCAAGAGCAGAGGCCGCCCAGAGAGCTGGAGGCCTCTTCAGCCTCGTGTGTCGGGCCCGGCCCATGGAACTAGAGTGATATGGATTAGAATACGATGGAGCATCATAATGCGGTGGAAAAAACTCAGCCCTACTGAATATTGTTGACCTTTGTTAGAGGAATGTGGAGCGCCGTTCTTTCTCGCACTGTTGGACACAGCAGATTCACACTTTGATAATACTTGTAACAAAAATGGGTGACTATTGTATAACGGGGACTATTACATGTTGCGAATAAAAAGCCATTAAAACTACATAATAATTTTGCATATTAAATTTTTTTAAATAATCATTAACACTATTTTATAACACTAGCTAAATTCTTTGGATTACATTGAATGAGAGAGCTTACACAGACACTTCCACATTCATTTACAGGGGAGTCTTGTCAGTAAGTGTGACATCCTGTGGAACGGCATCATTACAGAAGAAAAAGAATCCGAGAACCCAGACAAGGGGAAAGCTAGACCCACCCAGGTTAACTGATTTCACATTGTTAGCGGTAAAGCTCACCAATAATTTACACGCCTTGATAATGTGACAATTTTAATTTACCCGATTTCCAACTAACACCGCTTCTCATACTGTGGAAAGGACCCGCGTTGAGTTCAATCTTGTGACGGTTGCAAGTATTTGGGGAGTGCTTGTCACCTTACATCCGCGTCAAGTCTCTGATAATCTCCCACAGTAGTTTTCACGCCTTACGTTTTGCAACCAATAAAGGTGGATTCAAAATATCATGTCAAATGAAGGCATGTGAGATTATCTGTTGAATATTCAGCGTGTGGCGCATACTCAAGTTTTTACAAACGACAGTATCTGTAGGTTTTGCAGTTATTAAGGAACAAGATACCCAAGGGTGATTGTATTCGGACCCACGCCTCTGAATAGGTACTCAAATGGATCTTGCTGCCCTGATTATTAATGGGATCCGTCCAAAGATTTTTGTTTCATGTTGCACCAACAGATTTACTTCAAGTGTCAACTGTCACCATCCACTATGTGTACAACCAAACTAAACAGTGGGTAAGGAAAGTGTGTCAGGAACCCCCTGACATGTTTTCAATCTTTGTTATATTGCCAGGACCATTTTGATTAAAATCTGTGAGTGAAAGTTCTATTGTTTCCTCATTAATGTACACCCACAGCACCCCACATACTGAGATACAGAAAAAACACAGAATTGTAGAGAAATTGGTCCTCCATCGAGAGAATGTACCACACAGGCCTCTCCCCCATTACCTGAACAGGAAACACAGCACAGGAATTGTAGGACATTTTCTCCTCATGAAAAGGTAGACTACACAGCAATGACACCCCATAACTGACAGAAAGACAGCATCACACAGAAGGATTGGAGGACATTTCCCCTCAATCATATGTTGTACACCACCAGTCCCGCGTACTACTGCACAGGAAACACACCAGGACATTGGAGACATTTTCCCCTCATTGGAATGTAGACAACGACAGGCTCCCCGGTTACTGACAAGAAGGAACACACACAACAGGAATTGTAGAGCATCTTTGTCCCTTCATGACGATGTAACACACTGTAGCAACCGCCATTACATGACGAAGATAACACACACAGACATTGTCAGCCAAATGTTTCACACTCAATGAAATTTGTACCCACGACTAGCAACCGCATTATTCCACTGACACAGAAAACACAGAGCAAAGATGTAGAATATTTTCCCTCATGAATGTACACACAGCAACCCCCATACTGGACAGAAACTACACAACAGAAGTGTAGAAATTTTTCCCCTTCATGAATGTACACCACAGCAACCCCCCGCATACTGACAAAAAAAAATAACAGAATTGAACGACCAATTTTCCCTCATGAATGTACACACAGCCACCCCATGACATGACAGAAAAACACAGACAGAATTGTAGACATTGTTCCCTCCATTGCAATGTACACACAAAGCCATCCCCCGTACTGACAGAAACACACAGAAGTTGTCAGACATTGTTTCCCTGCATGAGATGTACACACACACAGCACCGAGTCAGACCATACTGACAGAAAACAACACCGCAATTGACAGACATTTTCTCCCCTATGAATGTACGACACACCAAGCACCCCGCAGTACATGACAGAGAAACACACAGGCAAATTGTAGGGACATGTTCTCCTTCATGAATGGTTACACACAGCACGACCCACATACTGACAGGACAGAAACACACCAGAATTGGAGAGACATTTTTTCCCTCATATGAATATACACACAGCGCCCCGTACTGACAGAAAAACACAGGAATTGTAGACATTTTCCCTCAGAATATACACACAGCACCCCCCATACTGACAGAGAAAAACACAGAATTGTAGAGCTATTTTACCCTCATGAAATGTTACCCCACACAGCCCACCCCGTTAACTGACAAGAACACCACACAGGAATTGTTAGACCATTTTTCCCATCATGAATGTACACACAACAGGCACCGCGCATACTGACAGAAAAACAAACAGCAATTGAAGACATTTTTATTTCTTCCCTCATGAATGTACCACACAAGCAACCCACCTACGTGACCAGAAAAACCCACACAGAATTTGTAAGGTGACAATTGTTCTCCTCAATGAATGTACACACACAGCACCCTGATCGCAATGACAGAAAACCCACACAGAATTGGTAGGACATCTTTTCCCTCATAGGAATGGTACCACCTACAGCCACCACCATACTGACAGAAAAACACACGGAATTGTAGGGACATTGTTACCTCATGAATATACCCACCCCACAGCACCCCATACTGGACAGGAAAACACACAGATTGGTAGACATGTTTTTTTCCTCACTGAATGTACACCACAAGCACCCCGTCCCCGTACTGACAGAAAAACGAAAAACTAACAAGAATTGGTGACATTTTTCCCTCGATGCAATACTACCACACAGCACACCCACAATACTTGACAAGAAACACTCACATGGGAATTGTAGGACATGTTTCCCATAACTGGAATGTTACACACAGGCACCCCGTACTGACAGAAACACCACAGGAATTGTAGAAATTTTTGCCCTCATGAATGTACATTGCAAGTGGCACACACGCATACTGGACCGAGAAAAACAACCGAATAGTGAAGGTACATTTTCCCTCATGAATAACTATCCATCACGAGCACCCCGTCGTTCGGTAACAGTATATGACAGAAACAACACACAGAATTGTAGAAATTTTTCCCTCAGGTGAATGTACCACACAAGCTCCCTCATACTGGACAGGAGAAAAACACGCAGGATATGTTGGAGACAATTTTTCCATCATGGATGAACCCACTCAGCATTTCCCATACTTCGGACAGGAATAACACAGAGCATGGGTGTAGAAATGTGTCCCTCTGAGGAATGTCACACACGCAGGCACGCCAATACAGAACTAAACTGACACCGAAAACACAGAATTGGAGCGACCATTTTGCCCCTCGTATGTGAATGGTACACACAAGTCCTCCGCGTACTGACAGAAACCACCCAGAAATTGGAGACCATTTTTCCCTCATGAAATTGTACCACCACAGCTCGCGCCCATACTGACAGGCCAGAACAACACCCAGGAATTGTATAGACATTTTGCCCTCATTGAATGTCAACACACAAAGCCCCATCCATACTGACAGAAACACACCAGGAAGAATTGTAGAAAGAAATTTGTACCCTCATGAATGTACACACAGCACCCCATTACTGACAAACAAAAACCAGAGGTGACATTGAGACCATTTTCCCTCCTAGGAATGTACACCACAGCACCCCCCGATCCGATACTGACAGAGAAATAACACACGGAAAATATTGTGCTAGATTAAATGATTTTCACCTCAGTGAATGTACACACAAGCACCGCATGTGCCGTACTGACAGAAGAGACACACACACGAATTGTAGGACATTTTTACCATCATTGGAAGTGTACAAAACACAAGCACGCGCAATTTACTGACAGAAAAACACATGAAATTGAAGACATTTTGTTCCCTCAGAAAAGATGTTACAAACAGCCCAGCACCTATCATTCAACAGCTTCCATAATGACAGAAACACACAGAATTGTAGAGACATTTTGTCTACTCATGAATGGATACACAACAGCACCAACATAACATGGTGACGGCAGAAACACACCGAAGATTGGAGACATTTTTCCCTCATGAAGTATACACAGAGAACAACCATACGCGTACTGACAGAAAAAACACAGGAATTGTGTTAGACACTGTTCCCTCTGAATGAACTATACCACCACAGCACCTTCCACATACTGACAGAAAAAAAAAAAACACAGAATTTGTAGTATGATTTTCCCTCATGAATGTACACACAGCACCCCCGTTACTGACCAGACAACACAACGACAGAATGTGTAGAGCATTATTTCACACCTCATGAATGTACACAACAGCACCCGCATTAACTGACAGAAAAACACAGAATTGAAGACTATTTTCCCTCATGAATGTAGCAGCACCAGCACCCCATACTGAACAGAAAAATACAGAATTATGGTGACAGATTTTTCACCTCTAGTGACAATATACCACACAGCACCCATCCAACACATACAAGACTGACAGCAGAAACACAGACCAGAATTGTAGACACATTGTTCCCTCGTTACTGACATGTTCACACAGTCACCAGAACCGCACGTACTGAGCACAGAAAGCAACACAGACATTGTAGAACAAATTTTCCCCTCATGAAATGTAACTGCAGCACACCATACTGGACCAAGAAAAAACACAGAATTGTAGACCTTATTCCCTCATGAATATACACACAGGCACCCCGTTACTGACACGAATTTTTTTTACCACACAGAATTTGTTAGAAAAGCTTGTCCCTCATAGATATGTACAACCACAGCTCCACCAGTACTGACATGGAAACACACAGAGAATTGTAGACATTTTTCCCTCATGGATGAACAACACAGGCGATCCCATACTGGACAGGAAGGACACCACAGAATTGTAGCAAATATGTGTCCCCTAATTGAATGTACACAATCGAGCCAACCCCCATATGCACAGAAAAACAGCATGAATTGGAAGGACATCATTTCCCCTCATGACTGTACAAACCAGCGATCCCAACGTACCTGACACATAAGAAACACCCAGAATTGGAGACTTATTTGGAGACATTTTCCCTCCATGAATGTAACACACAGCTCCCCCAATTTACTGACAGAAACACACCAGAATTGTGCTAGACAGTTTTCCCATCATGAATGGTACACGAATCAGCCCCCCCTTCTATAATTGCCAGGGGGGACAGAAACACAAGAACAGAATTGTAGAAATTTTTCCCTCATGAAGTGTACACACAGCACCCCATTACTGACAAAATAAAACACATAGTAGAATTGAAGACGACTTTCTCACCCTACAGTGAATGTACACACCGCAGACCACCATACATGACAGCAAACGCAAAAAACACAGAAATTTTAGATATTTGTCCCTCATGATAGATTTTTACCCCACACAGCCCACCCCGTCACGTGACAGCCCCACCAACACGAGCAGATTTGTAGACATTTGTCCTCCCTAATGAATGTAACAACCACACCGACCGCCCCCAACCCGACATCACTGACCCAGACCACCACACACAGAATTTGAAGACATTTTTTCACTCTATGAAATAACATGTACACAACAGCACCACTCAATAACTGACAGAGAGCAACACCACAAGCAATTGTAGACGAATTTTTACCATCCCAATGAGATAGTACACACAGCCACCGCGTGTACTGACCAGAAAAACACAGAATTGTTAGACAATTTTCCTCATGAATATCACACAAGCACCCCACTACTGACAGAAAAAACACAGAATTGTAGATATTTTCCCTCATGAATGTACGACACAGCACCCGCTCTGTTGGTTTGTGACTTACGATTCTAACCCGAACAGAAGATAACACACAGAAATTTGTAGACAATTTTCCCTCATAGAATGTACACACAGTACATCCGATAGCACACGCATTACTGGAACCATGAAAGAGACACAGATGAGTGAAGCACAATTTCTCTGACTCTTCTCATGAATGTACACACCAGCAGCAAACCCCATACATTGACATTGAGAAACCCACAACATGGACTGTGTAGACAGTTGTATCTCACTCTATGAATTGTACACAAACAGCACCCCAGTACATGACAGAAAGACGAAAACACAACACAGAATTGTAGGACAGTTTTGCACCTTGCATGAATTGTAAATTACAGCTACACCATACTGTCGACAGAAACACCACACAGAATTAGTAGACATTTTCTCCTCATGAATGTACACAGCAGCCTGCCCCATTATACTGGACAGGAGTGACACAGCACAGATATTGTCTAGACTCATTTTTCCTCTGTCATATGAATGTTACATTACAAGCCCCCCATACCTGTTTTAGACAGAAACACACACAGAATTGGAGAAATCTTTTTCCTCATGAATGTACACACAGCCCCCCATTTAACTGACAGAACACACACAGATATGGTAGGACATGTTTGCAGATT
>CM070032.1:226957011-226968327 GCA_036250615.1 Ptychadena robeensis | reverse complement strand
TTTTTAAAAGTCCACTCCGCCCGTTCGCGGACGGACACGGCACTTGTTCGGCCATCACTAATGCTCACCTACTACTACTTACACCCCGAGTTTCACCACTCTAGCTATAATACATTTCAGCTAAATTCCAGCCACCAGACAATGCTTTTTCATGGCCAGTGATATACTCCTATATGCAACATTTAACTTGCCTACATTGAACACATATATCTTTAAATCCCTGCATGGTAGAACCTTGAAATTTTGTGGTTTACTAGTTAACCCCTAAGACTATATCCATGCAAATTTTCAGGTCCCTGAGCATAATCCTTCCTACTAATAGCCCCCTATAAAATATTGCTTCCCTATGAGCATAAAGCACTACTCTGCTGCATACATGCTTTCACCTATCCTATCCTTACTAATACAAAAAAAGATCGGACTTCTAAGGGTGTTGGAGATCTGTGGGTTGAAAGTCAGAGTAGACATACATTTTTTTATTTGGTGTGCGTTGGAATAGGGGGTAGTCTTATATGGCGAGCATATAACAAACTCTATATTTTTACTGGAAAAGTTGGGGGGTCGTCTCTGTAAGAAGAGTTTTTTCTATTGGAAGAACCTCGTCTGTGTATATCTATATTATATATTAAGAAAACTGACCAATATAGCACCGAAAACCAAAACAACACATTTCTACCTGCCCATAAATCACACATCACCCGCGCTGAATAAAACATAAAATCCTAAGTATTCCTCCTTCTAAGCCCTGGAAAGGAACAAGGAATTCTTTCTAAGTCTGCATTACACACATAAAAAAGCACTTCGGCTTGGATAATGTTTGTTCTAAAAGTTTATGCGAGGCAAGCCTAATAAGTGCAAAATGGAAATATTTTTCAAGTTACACTTAAAGCGCACCTAAACCCACTAGATAAACTTTTGTCCTTAGCTGGCCGATCTCTCATTATTGGGGCAATCTGCAAAAAAAAAGATAAAAAATCCTCACCTGTGAGGACATTTTTGTGTATTTTCGTCACTCCTCCTCTGTGTGGCCCCCTCAGAAGAACGCCGTAGCGAGAATGATGTGTCAGATGAGACATTTTTGAACCACAGCATGTCTATTTACTTTTACTTTGTGTCCATTGACAGACATTGTATCTGGTGGCCCCCGGTGGCCGTTCGTGTTACTGAAGCCTTTAAGACTGAAAGCTACACAGAAGCCAATATGGCAACTTCCGCAGGTGACAGCAGGGTAAGTAAGTAAGTATATTTTTAGTTTTTGAAGCAACTTTGAGCCATTGGGACAGTTTAGACCCTAGGTGCCCAACCTGCGGCCCTTTGGGCATTATTCAGCCGCCCTCCTCAGTCCTCCACTTGTAAGTTTTGTTATTTAAAAATGAAAACGAATGTCCTCTAGCTCGGTCTGCTGTCATTTCCACATTAAAAAAGCTTATACAAGTCAGTATAGATTGAAAATGTTATGGGCGGCCCTTTAGTGATGCAGAGGGCCGCATTTGTGGCCCTCCGTATCAACTCGGTTGCCCACCACTAGTTTAGACTTAAGTAAAAATGTAATTTTTATTTTTTATTTTTCAGTTTAGATGCTCTTTAAAGCCCCCCATACACCACATACAATTACCATGCAATTTCTGTAAACCAACTTTTCTTCTACCAAAACCATGTAATATGAGGACCTTTCTACACCTTACAATCACTATGTATTCTATCAGGGAGGACCCAGCACTACATAGCAGTGATATATACCTTCCAATCACTGTATTCTATCAGGAAGGCCACTATACTACATAGTTGTTGGTAGGTCTCATGGAAATTGTATGGAGGAATCTGAAGGTGTATGGGGGGCTTTAGGTTCATCTTCAGCAACAACTTTCCCACTTCCTGAGCTTTCCCCATTACCCCTTCTGCTGGGTTTCCTTTTGTCTTACCCTGTGATGCAGAATATCTCATCTTGGTGCAGGAAAGGGAGAGTAGCTGTTAGTGAAGCTCCAAAAGCAATGGAGTTTCAAAAAAACATTTGAGGAACTGATTTAGGAATAGTCAGAGACTTAAGGTCGATTAGTTATCAATACATCTTATACTTGGTAAGTGAAGTAAATGTAGCACTGGCACCCGTAGGTGCTGCTGTGTGTTTGTGTGGGACCTGGGTAGTAGTGACTGGCTCAGAGACAGAAGATGCTTTAGAATCGAAGAAACTTTTATTCACCAAGTGCACAGGACAGGTGAAATGGCAAACTTTGAAGGAGAGAGGGTTAGGATAGGCAGGATGCAGACACAAGGCAGGGTCTGACTTGTTCTCTTCAGTGACACCAACCTCAACGACCGAGATTTACCTGTCACCCTTTTCTACAATACTAAGGCAGGTAGCACTCTCTTGTGACTCCGCTTCAGCCTCACTGACACTTTCTTCCAAGGAAATCTGAGGCCCAGCCCTTTCAAACGTAGCAGCTATGACCCATGAAGCACCTGGCAGATTCCTCCAAGTATTCTCTCACAATACTTCTTCTATGCACCCTTGTATGAACTGGCCTCCCACTTCTAACGCCTCCAGTAACTGTACTTCAGCTTGCTTCCTTCAGTATCCCTCACTCCGACCCTCTATGGCTATGTCCTCGCAAGGCACACACACACCTCAGGTTCCAGTGATTCCCAGGATCCACCTCTGGACAGCAGCTTTTCTCCTGCAGGTTACTCGGCAGTGGAGACAAACAGTCCTTGAATTGCAGTAGCACTCAGCACCATCTCTCAGGCATCAGACCAGGGCAAGCAGCCCCTGGCCTGACACGACAACACATCCCAGGGCCCCCAGGAGGGGATACCCCAGGGAAGAACTCCTGAGCAGAGGTCATCACTCCTATTCATAACATCTAGCACCCCCTACCAGAATCTTCTATCTCTGGGCAGATTGAAAGTATCACTTCTGCACAGAGCACTGTCAATCACCAAATAGATACATTTTCTCCCTCCCCTGTCTAAGCAGCTGTCCTAGCTAGCAAACAACCTCTAGAAACACAGTTAACCCCTTAGACTTACTTCTTAAGCCCCCATACACCACAACTATGGTGGTAGGTCTGATGGAAATTGTATGGAGGAATCTCAAGGTGTATGGGGGGCTTAACTGTGATTTCCTGCCCTCCTCTAGACCCTGAATACTTTATTCCCCTAACTTATGTGAATAAAGAATTTCTATGTACAGCCATTTTTCCTGAAGGGCCGAGGGTCCCCATCCAATAAATTAACCAAGATTTGAGCTGTGTACGGCCAACGTTACTCTAGAGCCACATACAGACCAGATTTCAGTACCATTGTCTGACCTTAGTGATGGCTGAACATCCGCCACGTCCATCCACTAACAGTCGGAAAGGATTCGTAAACAAAGAAACGCAGAGTTCCTTATTCCGATTATCGAACGTAGCGTCATTTCTGTTTTGAAAGCCAATTTCTCGCTAGTGAAAAAAGTTTTCCACTAGTGATGAGCAGCTGCATAGGCAATATTCGAATTCGCTGTACTTTGCAAAATATTCGATTTCGTATTTTTGCAATTGCGAGCGCTTTGCTAAAATATATGTGCAATCATATTCGCCTCGCAATTACCTTTAAAATGAATTGTCGCTATTTATTTATTGATGCTATTTATTTTTGCATTGTGAATATGTATCCACAATCCATGGCCATAGGCATCCAAATTGCGAATATCCGCCGCCACATTAGCGATGTTTGTGGATTCTCGAATAGCCGACATTTGCTGAATATATTTGCAATTCGAATATCCAAGCTCAACGCTATCTTCCATCAGGCGGATATTACTGCACCTGATCCGTCCGGCAGAAGGATAATAAACTTCCTCTAGCCAGCGAACAGGGCCATGTTCACAGCCTTGCAGACATTTCCATCGCTATCAGACATTTTGTGAGCCACACTATACTTCATTAGCTGCTGAGGATGTGGTTCTCAAGGAATGGAGATGGACAACCTAGGAGACAGGTCCAATGGGGATTACAGAATGAGGGTATAAAACAGTGATGGGCAATTGAGTTGATAAGGAGGACCACAAGTGTGGTCCTCGGCATCACTAACATAACAACATTTTTAATCTATACTGACTTGTATAAGCATTTTATAATGAAAAATGACAGCAGGTATTGCTAGAAGACATTTATAAATAACAAAACTTGTTTTAAAGTATACTTCAAGCATAAAGCCCCCCATAGACGGGCAGATTCCCGGCCATAGCTGTAGCAGACCAACCTGCGTGCTCGCTCCCGCCAAGCACATCAAGGTTGGTCTGCCGCAACTATGTGGGAGCCCAGCTTTACTTTTGTAGAAAAAAAGCTGGCAGGTCGGATCGCACACGGATCCGACCTGCCGGTTCTTTTTCTGCCCGACTGCGCTGCAGGCTGTTAACTCGGAGGGGGAGTCTCCTCCCCCTCTGAGTTAATTGGCTTCAGTCTGACAGGAGTCCCATGTGTTAGTGGAACACACAGGATTCCTGTCCGACATTTAGCAGACTGCTCACAGCATGGTGACGTCACCACGCTGTAATGAGTCTGCTAAATGTCTGCCATGGATCGAGGTGTCTATGGCTAGCTTTAGGAAACACTGTAGTGTGGTAATGCACATTTTGTGTCATATATATCGTCAAAGGTTATGTGTCTCATAGTGATATATATGGTCACATAACTTTTGATTCAAAGGTTATGAGGAGTGGACTGAGGAGGACCGCTAAAGAACACCCAAAGAGCCACATGTGGCCCCTGGGCCGCAGGTTGGGCACCTGGGGTATAAAGTGTAAAGTAGTGATGGCTGAACTTCGGCCAGGTCCGTCTGCGAACAGTCTGACGTCCGCCTGTTCGTGAAAAAAATGTAAGTCGATGTCACTGACGGCATTTCCAGTTTAAGACGGTTTTTCTTTGACGAGAGACCAGCTTCTCTCTGCGGTCTCTGGTGAAAGAATTCTTCCACTGGCCGGATCGTTCTGCTCATGATTCGGCCAGCGGAAGAATAGTCACCTTCTTTCCACCGGTGAACTGGGTGGGACGAACACTATTCGCCGGAAGTAAAGCGGACATGTTATGTTCACAGCCAAACTGGTCGCCTTGCGGACTGTTCGGCCATCACTAGTGAGACTTAGTGTATGAAAAGGCCAACATCCAGCTTCCAGTGTAAGGAAACACGTTGAGTGCAATATATGTAAAAAGAAAGAAAAAATATCTAAAAGAAAAGCAAACAGTCTCTCTCAGGATTCGTGATGAATAGCCTCTTCTGGCTTTATAAATCAACTATAAAGTGGTTGAATAATTCCAGACTTACAGAAATTGAAACAATTATTTTTCTGTCCACATCAAGCCGTAATAGTGTTCCTTTATTCTACATAAATCCCCTACTATTTTGCATTAATAAAGAGGAGAAATGGTTCATTGTTCTCAGAGGAGAAACTTTAACCACTTACAGCTATTGAATAATGTACTGAAAGGGGGTGCTTTGTTCACCGCTGCAATCGTTCCGGTAAAATTCCTGACAACACACAGTTTACTTATGAATTCCTTCAAACGCCACCGACTTATATTTTTCATTTCATCTCCTGTGATCTGGTTGTTACATACAAGCTGAAAGTCAAGAAAAGTCTTGCTGTTGGAGTGTTGCCCATGTAAGTTGATGGGGGGAGAGTAAAGGGCACTTTCCATGTAAATTTAATTTTGAAGTTGGTTGTTTGTTGGGCCGCACTCACAGACCAAGACGTTTTCCAAAAATATGCTTAGATTTTTTGAGATTTAAAACCAGCGATATGAAATGAAAATACATACATCATGTCACCCCCAAGTTCAAGCCAGAGCCCCCCTCTGACGCATTTCCTAGACAGCGCCAAGGAGAGCGCTGATCAGAAATGCAGTCACCAGGCCCATGGTGACTCTGGACGAGCTGCAGAGATCTACAGCTCAGGTGGGGGAATCTGTCCATTGGACAACTATTAGTCGTGCACTGCACAAAGTTGGCCTTTATGGAAGAGTGGCGAGAAGAAAGCCATTGTTACCAGAAAAGCATAAGAAGTCCCGTTTGCAGTTTGCCACAAGCCATGTGGGGGACACAGCAAACATGTGGAAGAAGGTGCTCTGGTCACATGAGAGCAAAATGGAACTTTTTGGCCAAAATGCTATGTGTGGTGGAAAACTAATACCGTACATCACTCGGAACACACCATCCCCACTGTGAAATATGGTGGTGGCAGCATCATGCTCCGGGGGCTTCTCTTCAGCAGGGACAGGGAAGCTGGTCAGAGTTGATGAGAAGATGGATGGAGCCAAATACAGGGCAATCTTGGAAGAAAACCTCTGGGAGTCTGGAAAAGACTTGAGACTGGAGCGGAGGTTCACCTTCCAGCAGGACAACGACCCTAAACATAAAGCCAGGGCAACAATGGAATGGTTTCAAACAAACATATCCATGTGTTAGAATGGCCCAGTCACAGTCCAGATCTAAATCCAATCGAGAATCTGAGGCAAGATGAAACTGAAAACTGCTGTTCACAAACGCTGTCCATCTAATCTGACTGAGCTGGAGCTGTTTTGCAAAGAAGAATGGGCAAGGATTTCAGTCTCTAGATGTGCAGAGCTGGTGGAGACATATCCTAAAAGACTGGCAGCTGGAATTGCAGCAAAAGGTGCTTCTACAAAGTATTGACTCAGGGGGCTGAATAATTACACACAGCCCACCTTGCAGTTATTTATTTGTAAAAAATGTTTGGAATCGTGTATGATTTTCCTTCCACTTCTCACGTGTCACCACTTTGTATTGGTCTTTCACGTGGAATTCCAATAACATTGCATAATGTTTGTGGCTGTAATGTGACAAAATGTGGAAAAGTTCAAGGGGCCGAATACTTTTGCTAGCCACCGTATATAGTTCTTGCATACATTAAGTTCAAAGTTAAAGTCATAATTGCGGTTTTTGAAATTTTTACTTGACTTCATTTTCAATTTTATTTATTCAAAAACTATTTGTGTTAGAATACTTTTTTTGTAGTATACCCCCAACCCTTCTCTACATCTCCAGCAAGTTTAGTGATGATACCATGCTCAGGGGCTTTGCAATTAACTTGAAATCATCTCTAATGACGTCATCACTTTGTGTGCCTGCACTTATTTTGGATGGGGATGCTGGCAGGCAAGACATCACCCGCCCACGGTCTGCGATCAAAAATGCGATACACTATGGTTTAGATTGCTGGCCCATTGAAATGCAATTAAAATTGTGGGTGATTGCGGACTATCACCTAAGTGGGGACAGGCCCTTAAAAGTAACAAAATGTTATTGATGGCAGTTGCTGGAGGCACTGTGGAGTAATCCATTATTAAAGACAACAGCACTCTGTAAAGAGACTGTAAAATGTTGTTTCGGGGGGTCTAAAGCAGTGGTGGGCAACTGAGTTGATATGGAGGGCCACAAGTGCGGCCCTCTGCATCACTAAAGGGCCGCACATAACATTTTCAATCTATACTGCTTAGTATAAGAATGTTTTAATGTGGAAATGACAGTAGGCGGAGCTAGAAGACAATATTTTTTAAATAACAAAATGTATTTTAAATGATGCTTCAAGCATTGGGTAACACTGTAGTATGGTGATGCACATTTTGATTCAGAGGTTATGTGATGCAATGCGAGTTCCTATGCCCTATGCATGAACAGTTTCGGGGGCCGCAAGTGGAGGAATGAGGAGGGCCACATGAGGCCCCCGGGCCACAGGTTGGGCACCTAGGATCTAAAGCATACAGAACATCTTGTTTACATTAGAAGGTAAAAACTATCAATGAGCGACTAGATGATATTTAAATTTGCGTGATTTCGCAAATATCCGCAATGATATTCCATTTGATATTCCTAATCTCCAATATCCACGTTTGTGGACATGGATCGCAATCCAATTGCAATGTGATTAAATATGTGCAATGCATGCAAGTCAATAAAGCTTGGATTTTTTACTGGGAGAATATTCGTAATTTCCGTAAAAAAAAAAGGTTCACTCAAAAAAAAAAAAAGATTCACTCACAACTAGTGATGGCCGAAAAGTTCGCCTGGCGGACAGTTCGTGGCGAATATTAGATGTTCGCAGTTCGCAATGCCGGCGGTGTCCTACCCGCCCCTATACCTTAATATGGAGACAAAGTGCGACCCCTCACCCTATAGTCAGGTGGTACAGTACAGCCAATAACAAATTTTTCGCTCCTGGAGGATAACCCCCCCCCCCTGGCCATTTTTACATTTATCCTGTGTCTCCAGTACTAGATAGATAGGGAGAGCTGCTGCTGATTGAGGGATGGCTGAGCTACTTGTCAGAATTATTGTGGAAATATAAATATAAATAGGTATATATATGAATTAGGATGTATGGCAACCATTTTAGTATGATTTGGTTTCACAAAACCTTAAATGTTCGGACGTGTTGTGAAATTCGCTGACCACTGAGTTAGCTATTCAGTGTAAAAAACCTTGGAGGATATTGACCACGTTTTAGCTAAATAGACAGAAAGCTCACAAATGTCCTGGTGTCTTTTCAAAGAGAATGTGAGAGATTTGTTTGGATGGTTGAAACTAGGTATCAGACACCTGTGTCTACAACCCTGTTAGTATTGTAAAAATACATGTTTGGAAACCATTGTTTTAGAAAGTACTAGGGTGTCACCACATTCACATACACATCCTCACAGATTCACACTACATGAATACACACATTCACGTTAGTGCACAGTTTTATTTATTTTTTCACCTGTCCCCTCACTTAGGGCACCTACACTAGAATTTTTTCACACATCACATGTCCAGCATTGGACTGGTCATATCTCCCCCACACACTCAATCAACACTTCCTCACTTCACTGAAATACACACAGATAGCCACATTCTTTGCATCATCACGGCACCTCACACATAGGACCACCCAGCCATCACACCCACTTTACCATCATATTCACCTATCTTGTTTTCAGTGAACATATCATCAACTATACATACTTATTTCTCCCTTATTCTTCATGTCCCAACTTCTAGATATTTTAAAAACATCGAGGTTTCGGATACTTATCGGATACTAGAAATACGATTATATATTGATCATTGACGTGATACCACCTGGATAGGTGCGGCCTGTGCTCCCCGTTCCCCAAAAAGGCGCCGGGATCCTCGCTGGCTCCTCGTCCCCCCGCGGGGTGCATCGCCCTGCTGTGGGATCCCGCGAACGGGCCCCTTGCTCTCTTCCCGTTTCCCCCCCCCCCTCTGCCTTGCCTCTTCCCGTCTCCTCTAAAATGTCCCTCTATTAGATCACGACCTAAACCCTGCTCTTCCTGGTCCTCACCTGCTTACCAAAGGTAATATACTCGGGCAAGCATAATCATTAACTTATTTACAATTATATGAGGTAAGATTGGCTCTCTTAACCTTTGGTCAATGTCTCTCTCCCCAGAATTCATAATTTTCTGTTACTCCTCCTGAAGAAGCGGCACAACGCCGCGAAACGCGTCGAGGCAATTGTACAGACTATTATTGTATCGTATTATATATTATTCATATTTTGAGGCAATTGTACAGACTATTATTGTATTGTATTGTATATCATTCATGTTTTCTTTTCCTTACTAAAGCTGTGTGTGAAACAGTAAATGTTATTCATTTTTTCATCACCAATTTTGGTCTTATATTTACGTGTGGCCATTAAAAAGTCCGTGGGTTTCTGCCAGTTTACACTGACAGATTGGTGCAACCATAGGCGGCTGAACCCTATTTAGGCTCAACCGCAATTTCTTGTATATTTAGCAATGATCCCCCTCTGGCATGACACTGTCCAGGTGGTCGCGCACTTTTAACTTTGTTTATTGGTATTTTGGCTACAAATATGACCTGGAGGTTGGAGAAGTTCGCCCTCCATTGAAGTCAATGGAGGTTGGCCTTTGCATGTTCGTGGCGGGTATTTGCAGAAGTTCCATTCGCCTGTTCATGAACAGCCACAGCTGATGTTCGGCCATCACTACTCGCAACACAAGGCTGCGAGCTGGGGAAAATGGGTCCCCATTGAACAAGAATAGATGTACCCATGTGGTGCACACTGATTTCCGTTCAATTGATCCCTGATCAATCACAGCGTGGTGACGTCACCACACTGTGATTGATCAGGGTCGATTGCATGGGAATCTACCCCTGTGCGCGTGAAACTGTCAGGAAGGTTCTTGTTGACAGATGTCTCTCTTAGAAACCAGAACATGAAGGCTGAGAAGGCCCCACTGAGCCTGCCCTCCTTTTACCTTTTCTCTAGATATAAAAGTCAGTTTATTTCCAGTTTGTTGAAAATCACTTTCTTTTATCTGACTCATTACCTCCGCTGGAGGTCTGTTTGGAACATCAAAGATTCTTTTAGTAAAAAATGATTTTCTAAGGTTAGATTTGATCTTTTCTTCCTGCTAGTTTGAGGTCATGTCCCCGTAGTCTTGATTTTAACTTCATATTTAATATACTGCCGTCCTCAACCTTATTCACAATAATGTGAATGAGGTAAAACTGTTGGAGTTTATGGACACGTTCCTCTTTCCTCCTGTGTCACATTTTGTACTTGTATGAAAGCTTAATGTGTCCTTTTAGCCTTATTTAACCTTGCTAGCATTCAACCCGCACAATACTCTTCTTGAATTTTTGCCCTACCCTCTATACCTCGATGTTGGCTGTGAAACCAATGCCTCTCCATTAACATGGAGGTCATGGGAATCGGTGCACACCACCTTGGGAATCCGATTTGTGGTCAATTTGGACATGAGCTGATCTTCAAAATGGCCGATTCCACAAAATCCATCGATCAGAAAGGCTGCTGCATAGGGCTATGGGTCCACCAACGTACTTTCATTGCCAAACGATCGACTAAAAAAAAACAACATGTCGCTTCATTGTCCGATTCGATTTCTAGTCGATTTTGTTTGGTAGATCGTTTAGGGTGGGCAGAACCCGATTGATTGCTGATAGATCTCGTGAACGTGCGCGGTGATCGGTCAAAAATCGAGTGAAAAATTTACCCGTGTATGGGAGCCTTAAGACAAACTTTTTGCCCCCAATAACAGTGTGTCTGATACAGAAAGAATTTAAAGGTGTCACGGCAGGTGACACCAGAGCAGCGGTGTCACCGGTGGATCTAGGGTGTGGACCCACTGGGCCAACTTGCACGATTGCCAGAGGTGCAATGTGGGGTGCGGAGTCTAAGGGACTACCTGGTATTCACCAGAGCTCCCCGCTGTCAGGTCACCCTGGGGGATTGTCTGGGTATACCTGGCGACAGGGGGAGGAGTCTGT
>CM070032.1:226890722-226908046 GCA_036250615.1 Ptychadena robeensis | reverse complement strand
TATAATAAAGTACCATTGATGTCAATCTCCTGACTGGAACCTCTTGATATATTTTCACCTACAAAGTCCATCGGGGCCGGCCACCCCTGAGGGTTAGTTCCCCCCCTTCCCCTTTCAAAATAATATACAATATATCAGTGCATTCATCCCTGATGCTCTAAACCAATGTTGTCCTTAGAATAAAAGTAAAATATTATTCTGTATATTGTAGATAAGAAAATTTGTATATAATTTAGTTCAGAATATTTTTTTTTTGTATTTTAAACCTGTGTCTTATGCTTGGTATGGTATGCTTGTGGTTACAGTACATGACATCCCTTTAGAACTCAGTGCTTGCACCTCAATGGCCAATCATCCTGGCCTTATACATAATGAGAATCTCATCAACTCTATAAAAGCTATAATTCCATCTCTTAAAGAGCTTTAGGAATGGAACTCCTAAACCTAAAGCCCCCCATAGACGGGCCGATTCCCGGCCATAGTTGTAGCAGACCAACCTGCGTGCTCGCTCCCACCGAGCACATAAAGGTTGGTCTGCCGCAACTATGAGGGAGCCCACCTTGAGTTCTGTAGAAAAAAAGCCAGCAGGTCGGATCGCACACGGATCCGTCCTGCTGGGTTTTTTCCTGCCCAACTGTGCTGCAGGCTGTTAACTCAGAGGGGAAGTCTCCTCCCCCTCCGAGTTAATTGGCTAAAGTCTGACAGGAATCCCGTGTGTTAGTGGAACACACAGGATTCCTGTCCTCGCTGTAGCAGACTGCTCACAGTGTGGTGACGTCACCACGTGTGAAGAGTCTGCTAAATGTCGGCCATAGATCGAGACGTCTATGGCCGGCTTAAGAGATATGTGGTGATCGTTTAGGTAAAGGATATATAGGATATATAGGAGTACAAGTAGGTGGGAGAGTTAGCTTTCAAGAAACTTAACCTCAATGGCCAAAATATTACCAACTCACTAACTGAGCACAACTGCATCGTCCTCCATGAGTACTGCTGGTGCTCCTATGCACTCATAAATAAAGTAGGTACTAGATAGGTGAACCTAATAGTCTCTATCACCTAAGCATAAAGTATACACAGCATGCTGACTCTGTATAGTACAGATGGACTGTCTTACTGCATTTCAGATTTCCATTTGTTTGTACTGCAGAATGGCCAACCACAAAAGGACGATCTCATCCATTCTGTTAAAGCTATTGTTCCATTTGTCAAAGAGCATAAGCAAGGTTTGGGCTCCTAAACGTAAGCAGAAAGAGATTGTGGTGAATGTGAGTATAAGTAGGTGGAAGGGTTAGTTGCAGGATGGGCAACAATTTTGGCCATACACATATGGAGGATCTCATCAACTCTATATAATTTATTGTTGCATGTGTCAAAGAGCTAACACAAGGTTTGGAGCCCTAATCCTTAGCAGAAGGAGACTGTGGTGAGAGTAAGAAAGGGTTCGTTAAAAAAAAACTCAACCTCAATAGCCAAAGTATCACCAACTGGGCATAACTACCATATCCTCCATGGGTACTGCTGGTATTCATGGGCAATTATATAAAGAGTAGGTACTAGGAACTAGATAAGCATAAAGTCTACTCGGCATGCTGACTCTGTATAAGTACAGATGGATGGTCTTGCTGTGTTTCAGATTTACATTTGCTTGTACTGCAGAATGGGCAACCATCTTGGCCATACACATATGGAGGACCTCATCCAGTCTGTATGGATGAGATCCTCCATATGTGTCTACATGGCATGCTGACTCTGTATAAGTACAGATGGATGGTCTTGCTGTGTATCACATTTACATTAGCTTGTACTGGAAAATGGGCAACCATCTTGGCCGTACACATATGGAGGATCTCATCCACTCTGTATAATCTATCGTTTCATTTGTCATACAGCTCACATAAGGTTTAGACTCCTAAACCTAGGCAGAAGGAGACTGTGATGAAGGTGAGTATAAGTAGGTGGAGGATTATGTTTCAAGAAACTCAACCTCAATAAGTATCACCAAAGTATCACCAACTGAGCATAACTACCATATTCTCCATGGGTACTGCTGGTGTTCATGGGCACTTATATAAAGAGTAGGTACTAAGAAATAGATAAGCATAAAGTCTACACGGCATGCTGACTCTGTATAAGTACAGATGGATGGTCGTGCTGTGTTTCAGATTTCCATTTGCTTGTACTGCAGAATGGGCAACCATCTTGACCTGACACATATGGAGTATAAGTAGGTGGGTGGGCTAACTTTCAAGAAACTCAACCTTAATGGCCAAAGTATCACCAACTCACCAACTGGGAATAACTACCGCATCCTCCATGGGTACTGCTGGTGTTCATGGGCGCTTATATAAGAGTAGGTACTAAGAAATAGATAAGCATAAAGTCTACATGGCATGCTGACTCTGTATAAGTACAGATGGATGGTCTTGCTGTGTTTCAGATTTCCATTTGCTTGTACTGCAGAATGGGCAACCATCTTGGCCTAACAGATATCGAGTATAAGTAGATGGGTGGGTAAGCTTTCAATAAACTCAACCTTAATGGCCAAAGTATCACCAACTCACCAGCTGGGCATAACTAGCAAATCCTCCATGGGTACTGCTGGTGTTCATGGGCACTTATATATATAGTAGGTACTAGGAAAGAGATAAGCATAAAGTCTATGCGGCATGCTGACTCTGTATAAGTACAGATGGATGGTCTTGCTGTGTTTCAAATTTCCATTTGCTTGTACTGCAGAATGGACCATCTTGGCCATACACATATGGAGTATAAGTAGATGGGTGGGTTTGCTTTCAATAAACTCAACCTTAATGGCCAAAGTATCACCAACTCACCAACTGGGAATAACTACCACATCCTCCATGGGTACTGCACACTCCTCATGGGCACTTATATAAAGAGTAGGTACTTGGAAATAGATAAGCATAAAGTCTACATGGCATGCTGACTCTGTATAAGTACAGATGGATGGTCTTGCTGCGTTTCAGATTCAATGACATCACTTCCGGTACGTGGAACGCGGAAGAACCACGATCCATATACCAGAAGTGACGTTAATGACGTCACTTACTGTAGGTCTACCGTTTTTTTAATGACCAAACTTGACAGGTATGAGTATAAGTAGGTGGGTGGGTTAGCTGGGGATTCCCAACTGGGAATAACTACCACATCCTCCATGGGTACTGCTGGTGTTCATGGGCACTTATATAAAAAGTAGGTACTAGGAAATAGATAAGCACAAAGTCTACGTGGCATGCTGACTCTGTATAAGAAAAGATGGATGGTCTTGCTGTATTTCAGATTGCCATTTGCTTGTACTGCAGAATGGGCAACCATCTTGGCCTAACAGATATGGAGTATAAGTAGATGGGTGGGTTTGCTTTCAATAAACTCAACCTTAATGGCCAAAGTATCACCAACTCACCAATTGGGAATAACTACCACATCCTCCATGGGTACTGCTGGTGGTTATGACCACGTATATAAAGAGTAGGTACTAGGAAATAGATAAGCATAAAGTCTACACGGCATGCTGACTCTGTATAAATACAGATGGATGGTCTTGCTGTGTTTCAGATTTCCATTTGTTTGTACTGCAGAATAAATACAAGCTGTGACTTGTTTTGACCAGCTCCAAATGCCCAGCAATTACTGTGCCAGGCAGATAGAGAAACATGTACCATTCAGCAGACTGTGATCTACAAACAGGAGAGGACTGAATGTGCGGCTTTTCTCTTGCCCTAACTTCTCCAAAACTTTCCTGTTTGATTGGTTTTCATTTTGTTCTCTTTTGCCAAATGAATCCCACATATGCACAGCATTTATTTCAGTAAATATCATTGTATTTTGTGTTTTTTTGCTGTAAATCAAAGGCGCAGAAACATACTTAATCACGCGATGACACCATAGGTCACCAGCGAGCTGGCAAGATAATGATTAAAGGGGGAAAGAAGAATGAAAGAGAGAGGCTGAAAAATAATGAACTGACAGGATCCCGATGACATACTTAAATATTAATGACATCAGTTGTTCCGCTCATCTATTTTCACGTTCAATAAATATGTGTCACACGTATGAGGCTGTGATGCAATAGATAGCACATGGAGACTGGAAAAGGAGACAGGAGCAAAAAAAGAGCAACACAGCTGCAATATTTCTATTGTTATCTGTGTCATAATGAGTTCTCATATAATAAAGAATTGTTTAAAACTTCTGTTTGTTAAATGAACCAAAGGAAACTGTAAGAGCCATAATTTTTATGTCTATATATCATGGATATGTCTATGGCAGGACTAACTGTTTTCTGTGGCAGATGACCACCTACCTAGTATTATAGTGATGGGAAATTACAGGACAGGGGTAGTATCCCCTTTAAGAATCTGAACTATGATGCCCTGGGATCCAGAGCCCATATAAGGTATGGGACAGGCCCAGGGTGGTGGTCAACGGGACAGGTCCTGAGGGAGTTGGAGCAACTAGGCACGCTCTCAACTCTGAGGTCAACCACCCACTAATGTTCAGTCCAGCGTGTGGACAGCCGGAGAGCACAATAGCATGCAGCCTACTTTCAAGTCCAGTTATGGAGAGTCACAGCCATTCCCGCCATGCACACCTGTCAGCATCCTAGTGCCTGTTGTCTGGACCACGCCTGTCACAGCGGGTGACACCAGGGCAAGGGTGACACCGGTTATTCAAGGGTGTGGACCCACTGGACCAACTTGCACAGTTGGCAAAGGTGCAATCCGGGGTGCAGAGTCTAAGGGACCGTCTGGTGTTCACCAGAGCAGCCCACAAGGCCTGATGGGCTTTGCTGCAGACGAGCCCCAGGTTGCGGTTCCTGGATGCACCTTGCAAGTCGACTGCTGATGATATACCAAAATGCAGTGCCTAGGAGTGTAGAGATAAGCGGAGTCCGTGGGACGAGCCGAGGGTCTGGAGCCGGGAAGACAGAGGAGGTACCAGAACGAAGTGCAGAGGATCAAGGTGGTGAGAATCCGTTGGACGAGCAGAAAGTCTGGAACCAGGAAGTAAAGAAGTCAACAAGCAAGGAGGCTGGAGTTAAACACATGAGGCCTATTGTCCAGGCCCCTTCCTGGTGCCTGAGACTCTCTTAAATAGGGCAGAAGGGAGGAACAGCTGACAAGGTAAGGAGCATCACAAGTTTTCAGCAGAGGGAGCTCTGCAGCAGGAGAATTAACCCTCGGAGGCAAGGAAGGTATTAGGAACTAGATGCAGGCAATGCAGAAGCTGCAGAGACAGATCCCCTTGCCCTGTGGAGATCTATGACAATGCCAGAGAGCCTGTGGGGATATTTGGTGTGTGCAGAGGTTGCGCATGCTGCCCTCAACCATTCCTAGGGCACGCAAGTACAGGTCACTCATGGCCTTGTTACCGATGGCCATATGTGGGTTTAGCGGACATCTGAAGCTTCTGGTCCCTTTCACTTAGCAGGCCTCCTTAAGTTTGGATTATCATTGTGAAGTTGCTGTACAGTTTGATGTGTCAGACACATGTCGCAGACTCCTGGACGTTTCGGCCTAGTGACCACCAGCATATTGGAAGGAATGCACATGGAGGTCGTGTATGGCTACCTTAAATGATAAGTGGGAAACCTCTGATTAAGCATTTAAGAATTCTTTTGAATTTCCAGATTTGTATATGAGAATGTTTCAGATGTTCTCCTGTCCTGATGAAGCAGTCAGGGGTCACAATGAAAATAATTAAAAGTCAATATTCCAAAATATATTTATCAAAATATTTTTGTATTGGTTGATCATTTGGTTATGGGGTAGAGATGGTCAAATTTTTTTTAAAAAAATCGACCATTTCGACTTAACTGCAAAGCCCCTGAGCATGGTATCATCACCAAACTTGCTGGAGATATAGAGAAGGGTTGGGGGTATACTCCAAAAAGGAAAGTATGTCTTTAACACAAATAGTCTTTTCACAAATTAAGTTAAAACTCAAGTAAAAATTTCGAAAATCGGAATTTCTACTTTAACTTTGAACTTAATTTATGCAAAAAAGACATGTGCTAGAGCCATACTTTTTTCTTTCAAATGTTCCTCCAACCCTTCTCTACATCTCCAGCAATTTTGGTGATGATACCGTTTTCAGGGGCTTTGCAATCAGCTCACAAAATTAGCAAGTCGAAAAATTCGACCATCTCTATTATGGGGTAACATCCCAGTCTATGTCCAACACCAATTATGAATACATTTGGGGTAAGATGGAGTTTCCTAAAATCAAATATAGCAAAAAAGGGAGAAAAAACATCAACTGCCTGGCACAAAAATCTACACATAAAATATTCTGATGGAAAGACACGTTAGCCTATAGGGACCGAGGCATGATTATAGGACATGCAGGGGGCAATGTACATGTACGCTGGGTTTCCATTACCACCAGTAGATTGCACTTGTCACCATATCACTGCCAATACTCAAAAGGAAACTCTGGGGATTACGGCCAATGTTATTTGATTATTTTGTTATGTTAACCCATTCAGACCTGAAACCTAATTTTGAAAAATGTGATCTACCGTAAACATTATATACCGTATATTTTCTACACATTTCCTATCGTACAATACTTTTTCTGTAATAAACACACATTATATACTATATTTTTCAAACTTTAGCAGAGAAACTTTTTACCCTTAAAATCAATTTGAAAATGTCTGTGTATCTTTTTTTTATTGAAGCCTTCGGGATGCGCAAGCACACGCAAACTGTGAAACTTAAGCAGAGTACAGATGTGTAGATTTTTAGGGCAAATCGATGAAAAAGATCAAGATTTACATCGATTTGAAGTTAAATCGAAATTGTGTTATTAAATTAGATCGAGAAAAATGATTGATATCGTCGTGTTTCTCGATTGGAATTTTATCGGACATGTCCATAAATTGTAATCAATTGTATTGTCATCAAGACGTTACATTTTCAAAATTGATTTTTTTAATCGAATACCTAATTTTAATGTTGCTACTTCCTGTCGATTAAAAATGTATCGATTATGTTTCATAAAATAATCGAGTTTCGATTAGATTTAAAATTGCTACTTCCGCTCGATTCTTTCGACATCAGTGATGCTTAAAACATCACTTCCTTTGTAAAATTTCCTTGGTAAATAATCGATTTGATACATACTTTGATCGAGATAGGAATAAAAATCACGCCCACACTACATCACTTCCGGTCCAATTAAAAAAATCGTAAAATTAATGCTATTCATCGATTGCCTTATCGCCACACACATTTTTAAAAAATAATCGCGATAAAAAAATCGAGATACGATATTTTCATCGCACTAAAAAATCTAATCGAACATCGATTTTATTTAACATCAACACGTCTGTACACTGCTTAACACCCAGTGCAAAAAAAGTGCATGCACAAGAAGTGACTATGAGTGTTCTCAATGTCCCGCTCCACAAGGAGCTAAGGACTAGAGATGGTCGAATTTTTGAACTTAATTGCAAAGCCCCTGAGCATGGTATCATCACCAAACTTGCTGGAGATGTACAGAAGGGTTGGGGGTACACGACAAAAAAGAAAGTATGTCTCTAACACAAATAGTTTTTTCACAAATTAGGTTCAAAGTCAAGTAAAAAATTCGAAAATCGGAATTTCGACTTTAACTTTGAACTTAATTTATGCAAAAACTACATGTGCTAGAGCAAAGCTTTTTTTTTTCAAATGTCTCCAGCAATTTTGGTGATTATTACATTTTCAGAGGCTTTGCAATAAGCTCACAAAGTTTGCAAGTCGAGAAATTCGACCATCTCTACTAAGGACTCTGTACCCTGGTAGGGGTGACCAACGGGTCAAGCATAGTGACCACCACTGGAGTATAGTTTTTCAAATAGGAATCCTGCAATGGGTCCCCGCCGAATAGGGTCCCCCAACTTGGAGGGACTGCCAGGCTGGAGCCATAAGCAGCCCCTCCTCACCACTTTCAAAGGTTAAAGTCTTGGAGGATGAGAACACCCGTACTGGTGAACAAACAAACGTGTATGAGAGAGTGGGGGGAACGGACAAACATCTAATGTCTGTGTATCTTCAGTCAGTAACTAGATGGAAATTGCATCTGAATTAGCACTTGCAGTACCCATTCTCTGAACACACTGACCAACTTATGGAGAAACACATTTTACAATCTGGCACTAACAACTTACCCATAAGCAGCTATTTACAAAAGTGAGGAGAGATGAATCTGTGTCATCTAGGGCCTAGCACACGGAAAAAGATCACCAGACAATGTGCCTCATGGTGTACAGCCTGGGGCAGGCCTAGCAGCCGGCTATGAAAAAGCCGAGGAAAATGGACTACCCTGGAGCACCCAAGCTACCCTAAGTGTTGGGGTTGCAAATATTGTTCACTAAAATCTACCCTTAGCTACACTGGGGGTTACCACTAAAGAGGTTAAATCCTAAATAAACTAGTTAAAATTTCACAACTCTATTCCCACCATGCATGTGACACTGGTGGAGCACAGGGCACATTTGTGAAGCAAATAGCTATACTTTATAAATGTTGGCTGATGGGGACGAGACCATTTTAGAAACACTTGAAGACACTCTGTGATCTCAATTTTTTAATATCCAGATTGGCACTTCGGATATTCAATTTACATATTAAAAAACTCTGAGATCAGAGTATCTTCAAGTGTTTCTAAAATTGTCCCATCTCTCTTCATGAAAAGAGCCTCCGAGCAAAACGTAATCCGGCAATAGACAAGTAAGAAAAAAAAAATGTAAAAAAAAAATTAAATGTCGGCGTTTGCACTCCAGTTCCTCTATCCCTTAATAATGAGTTGTCAGTGAAAAACTGTAACGTGTACTTTGCGATGCTCTTTGCTACTGTACATTCCAGCTGCAAGTCCGTGACAGCTTCATTTGTTGAATCAGCGTAAGACTCAATAGTTCTAATTTGAAGTATATTAAACTGTCATCCCGAAGCTGAAATTCATTTTAAACAAAAACCGCAGCCGCTTCGGTAATGCGCAATCTTGGTAGTTGGCCCTGAGCGTAAATATTGACACAGGCGAAACCATTTGTTACACCTATCACGCAAAAATGTTTCATTATCGCCAAAGTAACTCGGGATATTTTATTCATCAGGGACCCACGTGAGATGGCAAATAGAATTCTCCTGTATATATTTTCGGATTTTTTCCTTGCAACTGAAATTGTAACGGCAAGCATGTTAAATGAGTTGAATAAAATGATTGGAAGGCGAAGTTTATTTTTAGTGTTTTAAGAAAAAAGAGGTTCCCCTCTTGGAATGTTTTGATTTCAATTCAACTCCACTGGTTTTATATATAAAATAAATTTTATTAGGATTCAAACATTGGCGACCAAACAATATTTACAAGCCCCCTACTGTGGGTTGGGTCACCTTATTAACCCGCGTAGGTAGGTATTGGCAATGCAATAGTAGACAGTACACTATTACATGTGAGTGTGATACATAACATACAAAAACACTAATATAAAAACATCCACCAAAGGCACATCCGTGCTATTGATCTCCAATAATTATCACAATATAAGGTACTTGCGCGACATGTTTCGCCTACTGGCTTCTTCAGGCTCTGTACCAGTTGGATAGCTAGGTGGATCACAGGTGTATGTGGAGACAAACAAATCCAGACGTGCTAAGTAGAGATGGTCGATATTTTCGACTTGCTATCTTTGTGAGCTGATTGCAAAGCCTATGAAAATGGTATCCCCACCAAAATTGCTGGAGATATAAAGAAGGGTTGTAAAAAAAAAGTTTTGCTCTAGCACATGTAGTTTTTGCATAAATGAAGTTACAAAATAAAGTTGAAATTCCGATTTTCGAAATTTTGACTTGACTTTGAACTTCATTTGTGAAAAAACTATTTGTGTTACAGACATACTTTCTTTTTTAGAGTATACCTCCAACCCTTCTGAACATATCCAGCAAGTTTGGTGTTCATACCATGTTCAGGGGCTTTGCAATTAAGTCGAAATTGTCGAAATGGTTGAATTTTTGAAAACAAATTCGACCATCTCTAGTGCTAAGCCGGAACGGGACCGTCCGATAGGGACCCCCCCATATGCTGAGGCCCTCCAACACTGATGGGGGATCAAATACCAGATGGATAAATGGCATCCGTGTTGTTCTCTTCAATATATAGAAAAGGTGTAGATATATAAATCCATATTTATATCCAGTGTAATTAATTAGGGTGTAAGAGGCTTATCTGCATGTATCTCTATATATAACGTGCATCCCAGGGTAAGACTAACTATACCTTGGTGAAAGACTATAGTGCATACTGGGGATAATTTTAGTGTTTTGATTATATAATTTAAAACTGAATATAAAAGTCACAAAATAATGCAGCTCGGTATCCCATAAAATATTATTATAATCTGTGTATTTAACCCTCTTTTTAAAGCACCCTAAAGGTGATTCCCCACTCGTCCTCCTCCCCCAACACATCCCATGTGGAGTGGAAAACCCCCTTCACATGAGGGGCGGAAAACCTACATTGCCTCTATAACATGGAGCATGCCCCCCCCCGCCTCTTTGGCATCATCGGCCGCTCCCCAGCATGATGCCTCCCTGGTCAACCACGCATATTATCTTAACCACCACTGCCTGTAATGCCCAACTGGCAAAGGTGTCCGAAGTTTCTGCATCTCTTAAAGTGGTTCTATACTCAAAATGAAAAAAAAAACACATTCCGTATTTTTCGGACCATAAGACGCAAAAAGTGCCTGCGTCTTATGGTACGAATGTACGACCCCCGCAGCCATCCGGCCGCCGGTGGTAGCACTTTGGCTTCCTGCCAGCTCTCCCGGCACAGAGATTAGCCGGGGAGCTGGAGGAGCTGTCAGATGTGAGATGCTGGCTGGTGTCTGGCTCTCCCATCTGAACTGTGTAATTGCCTATGTTAGCAGAGCTTTGTTGTCATAGGCAATGGAGAGAGAGATGAACAGCCATCTTTCCCTCTCTCAGTGACTCAGCAGCTCCCACCGACACAGCAACAGCTGATCAGAGCAGTGGAGAGGGAGAAGACTGCAGATTTCTGCCCCCCCCCCTCCTCCTCCTGCCGAGTGTGCTAGTGACCCCTACCGGCTGAATTGGATATTGCATTCATTGAATTCATTGCATTAACCCAATTGATGGTAAAACATATTAAATCTTTTTTTTCTGGTTTTCCTGCCCTAAAAACTGGGTGCGTCTTATGGTCCGGTGCATCTTATAGTCCGAAAAATACGGTATATTACATTGACATAATACTCACCTGTCAGCAGTATACATCTGTGAAAACTGCTACAGGCTAAAAAAAACAACATAATTCCTTTATCTCACTTCCTCATTTCAGTGAAATCATATTTATTAAGGGCAGTCAGAATCAATTCCGCCCATACTTCATTCTGAATATGGGGCTGTAATTCTATAAAACGGCCACTAGATGGAGCTTCGATTACATCATGTTAGACTCTGCAGATGTGAAACTGCATTCTAATTCACACAAGACTAAGGACTTCTTACCAGCTGTCCCTGCTATGATTATTTAGAAGCTGCCGAGACGGGTTCGTCACACAGTGGGAGAGAAGAGCCCAAAATTTGCCTCTCTTGCTGTAAGGAAATTTCTTTTTAATTTTGAGCAATGATTGCCTTATTATCAGCAGTGCTGCTGCTGATAGTGTAAAGTGCCCTGTGAGGTGGTAGGTACGCTTTAGGATGTCGAGGATGTGCAGTGGGGTGTGACTAGGCACGAAAATTTACCCTGATTACATTAAAATCCGTGCAAATACTGTATTCACCAAAGAAAAGTTGAAAAATCATAGCGTCAGGGAGGTTACATTTTTTTTGGAATAGTCAAAAATGTATTCAATCTCCATTCTTAGGGTCACCAGGTGCCCTGAAAACTGCAAACACGCCAGTGTTCAGTGTCAAAAATGTTAAGGCCCCCATACACGTGTCGGATTCGCACCGGATTCCGGCACGATCGATTCCGGGCGCGTGCACGCCAAGCGATCGTGCCGGAATCGCATGCAGCCCACCTGGTCCGATCGATCACGTCCGATTGATCAGGGGCCCAGAATCGGATCCAATGGAGAACCAACATGTTGGTCTTTCTCATGCAATTCTGTCCGGATCAGGGGGAGTTGCCATTTGTGAGGTGGACAATCGGACACGGATCCGTCCCGGAATCCGTTGGACAAGGTGGTATGCTGTGATGGATACTCTTAATTGGCCAATTGATCACACCTGCGATTCCCGGCAGAATCGCCGGAATCGATCGGATGATGAATCGATCGGACATGGAATCCGACACGTGTATGGCTAGCTTTATACCTATGGCCGTTGAACAGATGTGGCGGATACAGTTCCCAGAGAGTTTGGTTCGGAAGGACTCCCTGACCACCCATTTTGTCAATGTTTGTTTTGTCTCTCTTCTCTAATAGAAGTGAGATAATGAACTTGGCCTATAATAAACATCCAAGGGCTTCGCTTTATCATGTGAACAAAAAAAATCATGGGAGAAGCACTCCCCGTATCAGGATTTTGACGCTCCCACCTCCACAATAATAAAGAAAAATACTTGGAGGGGTGATGGACAATGGGGGGTGAAGCTATCACATGTAATTAGCTTATTCATTCAATAGAATACAATGCAATCATAGAGCCTGTGTCTTGCAGAATACTACTCTTTGTGCACCCCACCCAGCTCCTATGCTTTATAATGAAGCATAGTTATCCTTTGACCCCACCTGTACTTAAGAAATGTAAATGGCTCTCCATATCTGGGATGCGCCATTAGGTAAAGATCATTACCACAGCCCGCTGCTTCCTCGGCTCACGTCCTCATATGGAAAATAAACAGCTGTCCCTGCTATGATTATTTAGAAGCTGCCCGGAGCTCAGATTTGACACTAGAAAACAGATAAGGGCCACATAGGAAGTGCAATGTAAAAGTGATAGCGAGCTGGGAAAAAAAACGAATCCGCTATTAATATTGAAGTTAAAGTGTTAGCAAACCTTTTTTTTTTTCAATGCATACTCCTAAATAAATATTTTCCTAAATAACAAATACCTGATGATCATGCTTGAAGCTTGGCCTTTATTCCTGGTGGCAACTAGTGATGGCCGAACTTCGGCCGTGTCTGTCTACGAACGGGCGGAGCGGACTTTTAAAAAAGTCCGCCGTCCTCCCGTCCGCGGACAGATTCAAATTCCCCGCCTCTAGGTGGGGAATTTGAATCGGAAAACCCGGATGTGACGTCACTGACGTCACATCCGGCACCTGGAACGCATAGTTCCTGGTTGTGCTGTGTATTGGAAACTACACAAGACGTTTTCGCCCTTGAAAACCATTATATGATGCCCCCAGTGGCTGCTCAAGATTTTGCAGCAAATGAACCCCTGGAAGCCTGGCAGATGAATATGAAATCTCTCATTTGATTTAAGGAAAAAGCAGGTAAGTATATGTTTTTAGGATTGTAGAGCGCTATGCCATCATAGTGCTGGCTCAGATGTCACAGTTTAATTTTATATAAGTTTAATTTTTAACTTTTTTCCCCAAATTTCGATGAGGCCATTTGGACAAAAATCAACACCAGAATTCGCCTAAACTGAAATTTTGCCCTAAAAATATGTTATATAGTGTTGATTGCAAATATCAGCACTTGTGATGAGCTGCATTGGCAATATTCGAATTTTCTATATTCTTAGAGGAACGACCATGAAGGTTATGGTGAGAAGGGGTCAAAGGGATTGAAAAGCCCTCAACTCGGGCAGTGCGTAGCACAACAAAGGCTTCCTAAAACAGAAGGTATTTACATGCCCCAATCTGTCACAAATCCCAAAAGTTTAGATAAAAACCTTGGTTTCAGGATAGTGGGCGGAGCCATGCAAATCATTCCTGTAAGCTCTATCAGCCAGATGCACATCCAGAAACCGCTGGTGTACAGTGCAAATATATCCTTATGGTACGGATCATTTATTCCAAACTGCAAACAGATGTTTCAGGCTCATTGGCCATCATCAGTGCAGTGCATGGAAACCATGGCTCTATGTAATAGGGCTTGGTAGCTAAACATAGAGAAACAAGGTTATGGTGAGAAGGGATTAACCTTCTGAGCGTTCTCCCCGAGTTAACTCGGGCTGAGTTTCATGATGCATGAAACTCAGCCCCAGTTAACGAGAGGCACGCTCGAGGTCTCGCCGTCTTCTTACGGCGGTCCGGGTCCGCCCCCGATCGCGTCACCGGTGACGCGAAGGGGGCAGGGGTAGGCGGCGCCATAGACCTCCGTCAAACTGGAGGGGCGTCGCCTTTCTTCAGCATAAGTCCGGCGTCTCCAGTGACGCCGGGCTTATGTGTAGGTCCTCCAGCTGAGCAGGAAATCACGGCGGAGCATATTGTGCTCCGCCGCGATTGCCCATGGCACGGTTATGAAAAAACCGTGCCACGTGGCAAACACTCAGGAGGTTAAAGGAATCAAAAACCCCTCATATCAAATATTCAAATTTAATTCACAAATTCAAGGTCTTTCGTTATAGTTTGGAAGCATCCAATGTAATGTAATACGATGCATTACAATGTTTATTGTCACAGCGACATCTAGTGGCAGAATGTGAAATTGTAGCTGAACATGTGAAATCGCATTAGACAACACTAAGATTGCGAATTCTTTGCGAATATTGGCATTTGTTAATGTGAATATTTTTTTGCGCAATGCATGCTACTTTCCCTAGAATCTCGAATATTCGAGATTACAAATATATAACACTATATTCAAGATATTTGCGAATTCTCAAAGTCCCGATATTCGTAATAAAAAATTGCGATTTGAATATTCATGCTCAACACTAATCAGCACTAAATGATTACCTTCATTGTACAAATCACACTTGTACATGTGCATAATGCGAATGCAATGCATGGTACTTTCCCCAGAATCTTAACCTCCTGGGCGTTACAGGCTTTTTGCGCCATTTTTTATGGCACGAAAATCCGCTGCCTGGGCAACCATGTCAGAGTATACTGTACTCCGTAACGATTGCTGGCTCTCCTCCCCGGCTCTCTATTCACTGTGTGGGGAGAAAAGCGACGCCCCCTCCATTAACATGGAGGTCTATGGCGCTACCCCCCCCCCCCCCCCCCCCCCCCGCCCCCAACTCGGGTCAGAAAGGATCTGTGAGAAATGCAGAAATGCTGTAAGCTCACGCAGAGTCTGCTGCTGCACCAAATACCGGCACGGGAGCTTAAATATTTGCGACGAAGCACCATATTCAAGATTTTTGCTTAAACCCCCCTGCTATTCTTGACGGTTCCAGCTCATCCAGCTCTGATCTGTTAGAACTGCAGTGGACGAGCTGGGTTCGTCAGGCAGAGATCTGAGCCACAGGAGCACAAACTCACTGATCCGTGTGGCTCCGATCTAATGAAGAGGCAGCTGCAGAGGAGAGTTCACTCAGCCCCCCCTTCCCCCACATGTGACGATGTCAATGACGCGGGCAGGAGTTTTAAATAAAAATCTTATTGAATAGTATTTTCTGCATTGAAAACAATATTCAATATGATTCCCTATGTAATATACTCTCCTGATATATGATCCGATGCCCCCATGTCCTCTACAGCTGTCTTCCTCCTGCTTCTCTCTCTCGGTGTGACTTCTGTTCTGGGGGTGGGAACACCAAGTGTACAGAACTGAATGTAATACAATGCTCTCCTATGTAACCTGGCACATCTGCAGCGCCATCTAGTGGTTGCAGTGCTTATTTACCTGATACAGTAAATTATTGAAATATTCTTTATCTGATATTGTGAGTTATTCACAAATCATCTGAACATGTTATTATATTCAGGATGTCACCAGACTCCTGTATGGACAGACTCTGGGAAGTTACAGGCCTACAATGTAATATATGTTTTTTTCCATTAAAGTCTATGGTGCGCTTTTGGTCCAGAAATCTGTACCTCAGCAGTGCGCTAGGGAGGTTAAAAGAGCCAATACTCACAATATTTTGGTGATCAACACCATTACATGAAATTTCATGCACAAGGCTAATTTTAAAATGAAGAAGTCGAAATTTCGCATTGAAAACTTTTATTCGCATGAAAAATCAAAAAAATTTGCAATCAAAATTAAATTTGAAATTGAAATTTACATTGATTTGAATTCACTTCACCTCTATAAACCAGATATTATATAAAAATAAAATCTAAAGGCTAAAAACAAAATATAAGTTTGCTTTTGAAGAGACGTGAGTGCGTTTCCGCTTGTGTTTCATCGGTTGTCTTTGTATTCTGTTTAATCCGACCCGTGTGCTCTGGCGGTAATGTGCGGCGGGTAGCTCCTCTCTGCACGCCGCAGATCTCCCATTGATTTGTGTACACAGACTGTTTACTAGACGGTGCTCACAGCCGGATTACGAATGCCGAACACAGCGCTGCGGCTCAGAGCACGCGGCTCGTTCAGGGTATTAATTGCGCCCGTGCCTCGGGAGTCCATGACTCAAGCCAGACTCTGTCTCATTACGGCTTCGGCTTCGCTGAAGATGCTTATGCTGTATGTTTCCTTTATTCTTCTGTTTTCTTTCAGCCTGACTATCCGTTCTGTACCTGTTTAATGGAAAAGAGCAATAAACAAAATGTAAATGGTTCCCTCTATCAGGCGCAGCTGTAAAATGACGGCGCTCCCCGGTGAGGAGTCGGCGGCGGCATCAGCCACTATCGTGAATCATCGATCCCAGCAGGGCGCATCATAAGCGCTCTGCGTCCCACTGTTCTATGCTTTCTAAAAACGACACCGAGCTGATCTCCATCACAGCACTGACACCGTCCCTAATAGTATTGGTCAGAAATATTCATATCGCTTAATTTTTTTATTGTGAATATCGGCACTTTGAGAATTTAGGAAGATCTTGAATATAGTGCTATATCTTCTAAATCGTGAATATTCCAGCAAATATTAATATCAGCAAATTGGCACTTTTTACAAACACAGTACCCGGAACTACTGTGTTCGTAAAAAGTGCCAATTTGCGCAACAAAGGCAATAAATGATTAGTTTTCATGTGATAGTGTTAATTGCAAAAATATTTAGAATATCAGCACTTTTAACCTCCTGGGAATTACGCATAACGGAGCAATTGCGGCGGAGCAAAACATGATTTCCTACCTGCCCAGAGGCTCCCGAGCAATTGTGCTTGTAAAAGGCGATGCCCCTCTATTTACATAGAGGTCTATGGTGCCACCTACCATAAAAATTTGTGATTTGAATATTCGTGATCAACACTATTAATGGATGAAAGGCGAATGGAGGAGGTAGT
>CM070032.1:226852477-226872231 GCA_036250615.1 Ptychadena robeensis | reverse complement strand
AGGTTAATCAGAGAATGGTTCCTCTAGGTGTGGGCAGTGGCCTTGGCTGAAAGATAATCTACCCAGTGAAATGTACAATGTCACAAAATGAATAAAAGAATTGTTTAGAGATCCTCAGAGGAAGAGTAGTTATATCAAGGTTATCCAACTCCTGTCTCTAAGGGCCTCATACAGTTCTAATCTGGTATACTTGTGGACAACTCAGAGCTAGGCCCAGCGTCTGGTCAGTACAAGGAGCCCTTTCAGCCCCAAGCCTACCATCTAGGGGGTGGTACGCTGCCCTGCCCACCATTGTTGTTGCAGCATTGGTTCCCCATCCTGCACGCTGCGTAGAGGCACACAGCCTGACCTGCACAGCCATCAGCATAATTCCCTGTGCATTTAGAGGCACAGGCTGTGTATCATGTGTATGCAGTCTCTGGTGGATATTCCGGAGCTGGAATGTAAACATGCGACAGCGCCATCTTGTGGACATTCTGGTAATTGTTTTCTAGAGATGAAGGAATTTCATTTTGAATATTCCACTATCTGACTTTGTGAGTTAAGAAATCTATGTACCTCTTTGGTACAGATAGCTGGATCTTAGTGAACCGCCAGGGTGCTAACATTTTTCATACCACTTTTGGCACTAAATTGGGCAGCCAGGTGGCTGTGTGTGTGTTGGGGGCGGAAAAATGACCTAGTATGGGGTCCCAAAATTTCTCATGGCAGCCCTGCTCAGGGCTATATAATCCTATAAAACCCTGGCCAAGAAATAAGCCAGATCTGTCCGCGAACAGGCGGATCGGTCTGTTCATGGGCAGATTCAAATTTCCTGGCGAGAGGAATTGGATTTGAATCGGAAAACCCAGAAGTGATGTTCCAGTACCTGGAACACATAGTTCCTGGTTTCGATTGCCGAATGGGTTCTCTACCGGTCTACTAGTGAAAAGATTCTTCCTCCGGCGGGATCTTGCTGCTCCTGATCCTGCCGGAGGAAGAATAGTAAGCTCCTTCTCGCCGGTGAACGGGGCGGGTCAAACACCCATACTGCTCGCTGGCTAGGAGTGTGAATATCCATGTTCAAATGTTCGGCCATCACTAGTGAGGCCTGTACAACTGTTTAAGAGTAAAGGAAAGACTGGACTTCAGCTGTAAGCCAAATATACGCAACTGACAATCTTGTAATATATACATTTTGAAAGGCCAAGCAGTTGTGGCAGTTTACTAAAGATTAATCTGCGATGGCGGATATTTTATAGACCTGATCTGAGATAAATAGCTGAATTGCCGTAATAGGGTGAAGACCTGAATTTCTCAATATTCCACAATGTACGGTAACATGACATATTTCCCATCAGAGATAGAAATGTAATAGATAATTATGTGAGACGTTTATGTTCATGTAGGTCACACTGCCGAGGCCAATTAGAGGCAGCCACTAATGCTAACTGATGTTAATTCTAAATCATCTTACTTAAATATGTTTATAGGGATTTTAATATAGCGTCTAATAAACGCAAACGAGACAAAATAAGTATATGATAGGTCTGAGGGGCTTCTAAGGTCAGTACAACATGCGCTCCATATGCTTGCTCAATTTGTATCATTGTCTATGAAGCACTACCATTAATAATGGAGGCGTTGAAGTGAAAGCTGAGCATTAAATATAGGATGAATACCTATAAATGATTGTATAACAGATAATACATCTCATTGGATCTCTGGCTTCAACACATTAGTAAGAAAATAGGTTTTCCACAATAAACAATTTTGCCAAAATTTTCCAACATTTTACACGTGTAAAGGTGGCCATTGACAGTTCGATTTGTGGCTAAAGATGGTCGAATATGTTTTCAAAAATTTTGACAATTTCAAGTTAATTGCAAAGCCCTTGGTTGGTCTCTAAAGGTAGCCATACACAGGTCGATTTGTCAGCGATCAATTGCCGATCCAATCTTACCAGGTGATCAGGAATCGGCAATTGATCGGATCGGGAATCGATGCAACACCACCTTGGGAATCCGATTTGTGGCTGATTATATTGCCGATTGAACTCGTGAACGCGCACAGTGATTGATCGGTCAAAAAACGAGTGGAAAACCGACCTGTGTATGGCTACCTTAACACAAATAGTTTTTGCACAAATTAAGTTCAAAGTCAAGTAAAAATTTTGAAAATCGAAATTTCGACTTTGTTTTTGAAGTTTATTTATGCAAAAACTACATGTGCTAGAGCAAAACTTTTTTTGGTGATGATACCATTTTCAGAGGCTTTGCAATCAGCTTGCAAAGTCAAAAAATTCGAACATCTCTATTTGTGGCCGATTTCACTGCAGATCATCAGCAAACTGGCCACAAATCAAACACACCCACCCTAAATCAGCCCAGAAATCAATCTAACAAATTATGGACATGTGCTAGCATTACTGTACTGTATAACATTACATAGTAAATGCCGGCACACAAAGGGTTTTGGCACAACATCACATACGCCCGTGGAATCGACCTGGCATTGTGATTATATGGCCGGCTTAACAAATCACAGTAAATACACATCTAGATTTTCCTTTTAATCAATTTAAAAAGAAAAAATGGGGGGGTCAGGGAAAACGCTGATTGATTGTAGTGTATGTCAACTGTAGTAACAGATATTTGATAAAATTTTTGGGATCGACTAAAAGCGTAATTTAGTTAAGGTTCAATTTCAATACAACCCATCAAAAATTTCCAGCATGTCTGATTATTTTACGATCAAAATGTTTTCAAATTTTAATTGTTAATGAACGGATTTTTTTTTATTTAATGAACTTATTTATGCAAAAACTACATGTGCTAGAGCAAAACTTTTTTTTTACAATGTGCCCACATCCCTTCTCTACATCTCCAGCAATTTTGGTGATGATACCATTTTCAGAGGCTTTGCAATCAGATCACAAATTAGCTAGTCTCAAAATTCAACCATCTCTAGCAAAGGGAGCACCTTGCTCCAAGGTAAGCTGTAGCATCCAGCCAGGAAACCCCAAAAAGACTTGGGAAAACAGCTAACTACAAAAATATATAACCTCTGACCAGAGGGAGGGGATTTCTAGTTAGAAGGTAGAAAATTAAATCAAAGAGAGGGAAAAGTGCCATGACCCCATCTTCCAGACTCCTGGAAGTTGCCATACAGACATGTAACAATTTCTTAAAGCTATACAAACAATTTACACACCATGTCATGGCCTACTATACAAATATATATACAGAATATATAAACAGATTTGAGTGTGTTTTCACTACACTACACTACACTATAAAAATGAAAAATTGTCTAGATAGTTCTGTGTTAAGAACAGAAACAGAAACAGGATAAATCTTAGTGCCACATCATCAATAAATTTACACACAGAACACAGGATTATTATTATTACAGGATGGGTTGTGCAAGGCAATTCTTATTTTTTAATCATATGCTATGGAGTGTTGTATCTGTACTAGTAACTGGCCACTAGGTGGCAGTGTGGAGTTTGTTTATATGGATCAGCTGTCAGTCTGAAGCCGGAGCTCACAGGAACTCAGAGAGAAGATGCACTGAAGAGAGAAGCTGCCTGCCTGAAGCATTCATCATGAAAATTCAGGTGAGGTGAGTGGACCCCCCTCAGCTGGCTCGAGTATAAGCCGAGGGGAGCACTTTCTGCCCATTTTTTTTGACTGAAAAACTCGAGTTTGGCTTATACTCGAGTATATACGGTATAGTATTTAATGATGTCCAATGTCCAACTAATTTCCAGCCATATTATATCTCCACAATCATTGGAAGTAATACATTTGCATTTGCGTTTTGACGTTTTGATTCGCTTCCTCAGGAGATCAATGCAATGATTCAAATATCTGGGGGATGAGGAGAGGAGAGATTTTTTAGACCCTAGGGACCCTAGAGTCATTATAGCTCACCTAAAGTGAACCATAAGTGGTCTTACAATGACGTTTAAACCTACATGGGCCTCTAGGGTCTGTTATCGCTGCCTTAAAATCCCTAGACCTACCTCTTCGCTATTGTTAAGGAGTAGGGAAGTAGAAATGTTTCCAGGTTATATGCTTCTTGATGTCCCTCAGCTAGGAAATGCATACTGTGAGAAGCTGAGTGTGTGCACTGAAATTACGTAAGCATCTCAGTAGGAGAGGACCCTGAACAACTGAAGGTTAGGGCTGAGAGTTCAGCTTCAAGTAATGAAATAAAGTGGTTGTTTCTTGTAGTAATTACTCGGCATTGGGCTTCTGATATACATAAAGAACCCACAACAGACAGACCCAGAAGACAATAACAGTAAATAACAAAGGAAAGGGGAACGGGGACGAGTATATAGATCATTATCTGTATTTAAACTCACCAGGTAACAGAACTAAAAGTATTTCCTTTATAATCCGGAGAAACATTCGTGAACTTCAGCATTCCTGTACGCGCAGCAGGCAGCGTAATTCAATTTGAAGAGAGCGGTTAAACTGTATGTATCTGTCGGAGATGTCAGTGATTTCCCCTTAATGAACAAAGTCTTGTAAATTCTTGTTGCCGCTGTTCAGATAAATCAGATAAAAAGTTGCGTTAGCCGTGAATAATTCACATCCAATCCATTTTATCTGTTTTAACTCAATGGTAAGAGCAAAGCGCGGCTGTCACGATCAAACTGATAAAAAACATCCCCTGTAAATAATTTACAGTGAAAATAGCTGTAAAAAAAAGTGCTCAGCCGGAAAACAGATTCGTTTAAGTACAGAGTGGACGTAATGAATGAGGGAGATGTCAATGGATTGTGGTCTACAATGGAACTTTCAACATTTTGTCAGGATCAACTTGAAGGCCATGTCCCATGCAAAACCATTGCCAGGTCTATTGGTGAACGTTTAAATCTAGCTGTCTCCCCTTGGAAGATTGAGGACATTGTGTGCGCCCAGAGACTGTGGGAACTGCCGGACAATCATCTTTATTTAGCCATCTAACTTCGGGGGACACAGATCATAGCAGGAGCTCCAGGAAGGAGACCCTGCATTGTAGGACACTTGACCCGTCATGGAAACAGATGAATTTACTACAGGAGTACTACAACAGAAAAAATAGGGCAAAAGGAACAATTTCTTGGCACATCATATCACGGCGGGTAACATCAGAGCAACGGTGACACCGGTGAGTCACGGGTGTGGACCCACTGGACCAACTTGCTCGAGACTAAGGGACTACCTGGTACTCACCAGAGCTCCCCACAAGGGGAGTTGGATTTCGCTGCAGATAATCCCCAGGTTGCTGTTCCCAGAAAGCACCTGTGCAATTTGGTGGCTGAAGGGATAACCAATACGTAGTGCCAAGAGTTAGGAGTGAGAGAAGTCTGATGAACAAGCAGAGAGTCAGAAGCCAGGAAATCAGGAGAGGTACCAGGATGAAGTGCAGAGGATCAAGGAGTCAGAGTAGTCCGAGGAAAAAGCAAAGGGTCAGGAACTGATATCAGGCAGGTAACAAGTAAGGCCCCTGGCAAACACATAAAAGACCCAAAGATCAGGCGACTTCCTGTCACCTGAGGCTTCCTTATAAAGGGCAGGAGGGAGGAGCAGCTAATGCAGAACCATAGCATCCAGCAGAGGAGCTTCAGTGCTGGAATCTTAACCCCTGGTGTCAAAGACAGTTCTATGAGCTGGAAGCAGCTACAGCAGAAACAGATCCTCTAGTCCTGCTGTGATTTGTGACACATCACTTCTGGTATATGGAATACTGCACTGTGCGTTCCATGTACCCGAAGTGACGTCACTGACATAATTTCCAGTTTTACCCGATTCAAATTCCCCGCGAACAGGCAAACGTAAAGCTTTTCTAAAGTCTGGTATGCCGACTTTGCCACCTGTGAGTAGTGATGGCTGATGTGCAGCCATCACTACTCACAGGTGTAGCATATCAAGGTTCTGCATAAATATTGCACAGGTGTGCCTTAGACTGCCCACAATAGAAGGCCACTCTAAAATGTGCAGTTTGATTACACAGCACAAAGCCCCAGAAGTCACAACCTTTGAGGGAGTGTGCATTGCCATGCAGGAATGTCCACCAGTCCCTGTAATGTGGGGTTTGGCTGTGACGAACATGAAGTATAGGTGAGTACAGGTCCAGTTTACATAAAGTGCTCTAATGGTTGTGAAAACCACCTCGGGATCTCAGGAACACCAATTTTTTTTATATATCTTCTGCTTAACGTTTTATTTATTTTTAGCTCAGACACTTACATGAAATATATATAAACAATGCAGAAGACTAAATGGGGAGCGTTTGTAAAATGGTACAGATTCGTGTTCTCACGCATTGTTGGAGTGACGGGATTCATTCTGACATAGGCTTTAATAATTACTTATAAAAATTTCACAATCTTAAAAGTCAAAGTCTATGTTACCTAGAATTAGAGGTTTCATATGCAAACCTGTAAAGCGGCTCTTCATAGCTAGGTACGTTTTAGATATTGACATAGAGTAGAGTAAAGAGAGTAGAGAGTTGAGCCGTTGGATTACTGGTTGTTGATGAAAATGGATATGTATGATAATAATCACGTTGGGCGATCGCTAGGTAAACTCAAACTTTTTTTTGTGTTTAAAGGCTTTCAAATAACATTGTTTATTACTAAAGAAGATACCTGGTTAGTTGGTGCTTCACGGTGACCATTTTCTGCAGGCTGATATTTCCACTGGAAAGGTGCCACCATTCTGGGCATCCTCAGATCTCTGTCATAGATTTTGTCTGGCTTGCTGAGACCATGTGACTGTGAAGGTGCCAATCTTAATGAAAACATTAAAGCAGATCTACCACCTGGGAGGTCACTCAGCATTATCAGCTGCAGCTAAGCCGATAATGCTGAGATCCTTGATTGTAGAAAACGAATCTTCTTCTGACAGCTGTAGGGGAGCTTGTTATGAGTGCGCCCCTCCCACTGCATTACGTCTCGCCTAGGCAGCCGAAGTGGTGTCTAGGAGATCTCTCCCAGGCAGGAAATCGTCAGCAGCAGAATCCCCCTCTTCACAAATCCCCCCTCCCCTACGAGTGTCTGCAGCTCTGATCTAGAAAACACAGGAGGAGGAGGTGGAGTCGGGAGGGGAGGAGAAGGGGGGTCATTGTGGGCGGAAGTGTGCAGATGCCATGGGCCAAGATGCCAGCATGAAAAGCAAGCAAGCAGTTTCTCATCATCTGAACTGCTGACAGGTGAATATTGTGTCTGTGTAATGTATGTTTTTTATTTTGAGTGTAAAACCGCTTTAACTTATTTCTTGGCCTACTAATGCTTAGGTCTCACCTCAGATCAAATCCCTCAAAATAATAAAGGATATAAGCAGAGGTGCACATAAGTGGTATTCTGGTACTCAAAATGGGCCAAAAACTAGCTCTGTGTACCGGCATTATTGTTACACAGCTCATATGCGTACTAACAACTTGGAGGCGATCCGTGTCTGAGCAGCCGCAGCTAAATGTTACATGTATACAATCTATGTCACTTGGACAACTGCAGGGAAACATGAATAACTATGAAAGGTTGCAGTGTGTTGTGCCAACAGCTCCTGGATTAGCACAGGGGCACCAGGGACAGGGATCTAAGCACCTGAGGGTCTTCTCCCAGAGCCCCAATGGGAGGTTAGGCAGGGATCTTGAGGGGACCCTGTGGATTTTTCCCGCACCCCGGGGCCAGTCCTGTTTTACCCAGTGACCCCCCCAGGCGGAGACTGCAAACACGAGTCCAGAGGTGGGCCACCCTCACGGGGGGGAAGTATCAGAGACAAAACAGTTTCAAGCTTGGTACGAGTACGTTCGTCGGTTAACCAGGCGGGGGTCGAGGCAGGCGTGGGCAGGCAATGATAGCCGGTGAACAAGGCGGAAGGGTCGAGGCCGGCGGCAGGCAATGAGAAGAGTGCGGAAGGAACACGCAAGGGTCAGGGAGCCAGAAGTCAGAGAAAGGTCGGGTACGAAGCAGGGGTCAAAAGACGGGGACCAATCCAAAACACAACTCTCCAAACACATTACTAGGAACTGTATTCCAACAGCACTGAGTGCATTGGCTGGAAGGTTTATATAGGAAGTTGCTCCAGGGTCCGCCCAGGTAGGAAAGGAAGGACGGACACTCTGAACACCCACCAAGACAGCCTTAAACATTTCACGGTGATTGAAGGCTCGCGCGCGCGAATACGCGCATGGAGGGGGCACGCGCACGGCGGGCGCGACGCGGCGCGGCGGCGGACGGCTGGCTCCAACATGGCGCGGCGGGGAGAAAACCCCAGCAACACCTGTGAGCCCCCAGGAGCCCAGCCACAGGTAACGGACCGGGGGAGCCACAGAGTGGGTGGGGTGCCCGAGGCCCGGACGGCCCGGGGGGGTCCTGAAATAGCCCCCCCCTCATGCCGGACTCCGGACGCACCGCGCGACCAGGCTTGCCAGGGAAGGCGGTAGTAGGAAAGTCTGAGAGCAGACGAGGAGCATGACCCCCCCATCGGGGGGACCAAGAGCCTCCTCCAACCCATCCCTTTCCACCGGACCAGGTACTGAAACCCTCGCCAGGCGCAGTAGGGAATCAAGAAGTGCCTCCACCTCGAACTCCTCCAACCCGTCCTGGAGGACCGGAGGGGTAGGAGGGGGGTTGGGGGAGGAGAGTATACGCCCCGGGAACGGATCCGGCACGACAGGTTCAAGGAAGAGAACAGAAACGGCGAAGACCGGGTTGGACCCTGAGCGGGATGGAGGAAGCAGCCGAACGGCCACGGGTTCCCCACCCGATCAACCACGTACGGGCCAAGGGTACCTAGGTGCCAGCTTCCGAGAGGGGGCAGCGGCAACCGGATGGAAGCAGAGGGAGCCAGGACACGCGTTCCCCCGGATGGAGAACAGGGAACGGAACCCGAGTACGGTCGGCCTGAGTTTACGCCCGCGTCTGCGCCTACCAAAGAGCCGATCCGCGGGGCCCACCACCCAACTTGGTGCAGCGCCGAGAGGACGCTCCTCCGCCGCGGAACGAGCTCCCAAGATCATGGTGGGCAGGAACCTTGGGTGGAACCCCACGGTTCAGGAAAAAGGGGTTGTCTGCCCCGAAACTGGCATGCTTAGATTGTTGTAAGCAAACTCAGCAGGCAGGGAGCAGACACCACCCAGTGTCCTGCGTGTCAGAGGTGTGAAACACCGGGAGGTATGCTCGAGGGACGGGTTGCCTCTCGCACCTGGCCGTGTCTGGGGGGTTGGTACCGAGGTGAGGACGACCGTGAACCCAGTAAACGGGCCAACTCAGTCGAACCGGGAGGTGGAACTGGGTGCCCCTGTCCTGGATCACGTCTCCGGGCAGAGACCATGGAGGCGAAACCACCTCCCGCAGGAAAGACCCGAGCGCGTCTAAGCCGCAGCTCGGGAGGGCTCGCAGGGCCACGAAGTGGGCCATCTTCGTGAACCTGTCCACGATGGTAAGGATCGCCGTGGAACCCTCCGAGGTGGCAGATCCGTGATGAATCCATCTGCCAGATGGGACCAGGGGCGTTCGGGCACAGGGAGCGGATGGAGCAAACCGAACGGACGGAGTGGGGAGACTTGCTGGGCACAGAACGGACAGGCCAGACGTATCAGAACATCCCTAACCAAACCAGGGACACCAGAAATACCTGTATAAGAGGTCAAGAGTCCTTTTCTCCCCGAAATGCCCTGCGAGGCGCGGAGTCGTGGCCACAGTTTAAGGACCTCCTGGCGAGCGGATTCGGGATGTAAAGTCGAGTCCTCCTTCCAGCGTAGACCTCCCTGGATCCCTCAGACCCCAGAGAGGGACCAGCGTCCGGAGGGAAGACCTTGAGTGTGTTCGAGCATGTCTGGACCGAGGAGCGGAAGTGTTTCTCTGGCAGAATGGGTTCCGGAGAGGAACCGGCGAGGATCCCGGAGGCTACTGCGAGAGAGCGTGTCAGCTTTTAGTGTTCTTGCTCCCCGGGGTTTGTCGGTTAGACTGGAAATCGAATCGCTCAAAAAACAAGGCCCCAGCGAGCCCTGACGGGTGGTTTAACCTTTTGGCCTGGGGAGGTACTGCAGTTCTTGTGGTGCTGTTGTAAAGATCAGAGTTGGTGTTGAGCACCCTAAGCAAGACCTCCATTCCCAGTGCGGCATTTAAAGGAGGAGTTCACGGTCCCCCCACGCTGTAATTCCGCTCAGCAGGGGTGAGCTTGCGCGAGAAAAAACACACTGGGTGCAGCAGTTCCTCTTTCCAGACCCTTTGGGAGAGGATGCACGATGGCACTTCGGAGGCATCGACTCGAGTATGTAAGGGCAAAGAAAGGGCGGGGGGTGGGTGCTTCAGAAATCGGGGGCCCGTCGTAAAACAACCCTTCAGGTTGGCGAAGCGGGTTTGAGCAGAGTGGACCTGAGAACCGGGTTTGGTGTTGTGAGCTTGCGTTGAGGGGAGCACCGTCTTTAGAGAAACCGTTATGAACGGCGGGTTTTGGGGTAGAAATTGGGCAATCCTATAAACCGTGGCGGCCTTCTGTAGAGGGGGTGGCCATTCGGTGGACTGCGGGAGCTTTGGGGTTCCATGGTGATCCCAGCGGTGTGGAAATGACTAACCCAAGGAAAGGCGCTCTGCTGTTCAATACGCATTCCGGCTTTGGAGTTGAGGGCATGACCCGCAATCTTCGGGACTTCTGCATGTGTATACGTATGCTGTTCTAGCGAGTCGAAAAATATCAAGATGTCGTCCAGGTAAACAATGACGAAGCGATCGAGGAAATCCTGAAGACATATTATAAAGTGGGAAAGTGGCGGGTGGGCGTGCGAGCCCGAGATGGCATCACCATTTCGTAGTGACCAACTTCGTTCGGAAGTGCAGTCTTCCACTATCCCCGGTCTGATCCGTACCAGGTTGTACGCCCTCTGAGGTCCAGCTTGGAGGAACCATTTGGTGAAAGGGGCGCTGGGTTAGGTCAGAGACAAGTGGAAGGGGGTACTATTCTTTACGGTGATTGCGTTGAGACTGGCGATAATCGATGATAGGCCGGAGGAGGGTCTTGTCCTTGTTCTGCACGAAGAACATCCCCGCTCAGCAGGCGAGGTGGAGGGGCGGATGAACCCCTCTTTCAGGGAGGAGTCGAGTACTCTTTAGGCTTGGGACTCAGCTCCGCCAAGGGGTACACGTGCCCGAACGGGGATCTTGGCTCCGGGGAGCAGATCGATTGGGCAGTCATACGGGCGGTGTGGCGGCAGTTCTCTCGGCTGGCTCCCCTTTTGCTGAACACGTCCAAGTATTGGTGGTAGTGTGGGGGCACAATGGTGCTGTCCGTTTGGTCGTCGTAAGCCCAAGGACTGGAAGGGTCGTGGCGCAGACAGGACGTCCTACAGTAGGTGGACGGAAGTCCATGGTACCTGCAATCCAGTGATGGAGGGGTTGTGGCGCGTCACATGGGAGACCGAGGACAACGGGAACAGGGGGCGTCGAGATCACGGAACGGAGGGTTTTCGGTATGGCCAGAGGGAGTACTGGCTTGCAGGTAAGGGGTTTCCCAGGAAACCGGAACAGAGGGGAGCAAAGAACCGTCAGCCAAACGGAGGGGGTAGGTATGGTGTGGTTTTCTGTATGAGGGGTAGGTGTAGGGCCTGCGCAAAACCAGTGTCCATAAAAACAATCGCAGGCCCCCAGAGTCTACAATGGCCTGCACCTCAACGTTTCCACGGGGCCCTGTAAGGAAAGAGACAAACAGAGATGTGAACGGAACTGGGGAGCCTCGGACGAGGACCCCCCGATGAAATGAGAGAGGGGCTTACCCGAAGGAAGAAATGGACAGGCTCGGATCAGGTGACCAGCAGTCCCGCAATACAGGCAGAGGTTAGGTTCGAAGAAAACCGTCTTTCTCTTTCCCGGAGGCAACGATGGTTGGTTGCCCCGATCTGCATGGGCTCGGGTGAATGGTAGCGGGAGGGAGGATGGTCCACGAGCAGGAGCCATGCGAGGGGAAACACGTGGGACGGAGCGGCCGAGGTGGGTGCGCTAGATCTTTCTGCCACGACGCTCCGGAGTCGGCGGTCCAGGTTGATGGAGGACATCGATAAGCCCTGAAGGGTCCCGGGAAAGCCGATTCTGGCCAAACTCATCCTTTAGAGCCTCGGGATAGGCCCAGCCGGAACTGGCTACGCAGGGCCAGAATCATTCCAGGCCAATTCCGACGAATATTTGTAGAACTCCGCGATGTAGTTTCTTACCGGCCGGCGAGAGGCGCGTAGAGCCCTGATGGCGGCGTCTGCGGTTTCAGCTCTACGAGGATCTTTATAGAGCTGGGAGAGTCTCCCAAACAAAACCCTGGACTGTAGCTAGGGCCGGGTTCTGTGGTCGGCCAACTTGAGGCCCAGCGCGAGGTTCGCCTTGGAAGCGAGACATCACCATACCCACTTTGATGCGCTCCTCGTGGTAGGTACGGGGGAGCACAAGAGAAGTGCAGACATGCAGGCATTCCGGAAGGTCTCATATTCGGCACGGTCCCCGAGAATCTGGAGGGCAACGGAAGCCTTGGTTTGGGGGGGCGCGGGCAGCGGCTACAGGGGGCGTGGGAACAACAGCTTGTGCGCTTCTGATCTCTTGGACCGAGATGGTAAGGTCACGAACCTGCTGGCCAGAGTCGTTGAGGCACAGTCTTCCCCGAGGTTGTCATGGCTGTTGGAATCTGTTGTGCCAACAAGCTCTGGATTAGCACAGGGGCACCAGGGACGGGAATCTAAGCCACCTGAGGGTCTTCTCCCAGAGCCCCCCTAATGGGAGTTAGGCAGGGATCCCTTGAGGGGACCATGTGGATTTTTCCCGCACCAGGTGGCCAGGTCCTGTTCCCCAGTGACCCCCCAGGAGACTGCAAACACGAGTCCCAGAGGTGGACCCCTTCAGGGGGGAAGTATCAGCGACCACAGTTCAAGTTGGTACGAGTAACGTAGTCGGTAAACAGGCGAGGGTCGAGGCAGGCGGCAGGCAAATGGATAGTCGGTAACACAGGCGGAGGGTCGAGGCAGGCGGAGGCAATGAGAAGAGTCAGGAACACGAAAGGGTCAGGGAGCCAGAAGTCAGAGAAAGGTCGGGTGGTGGGTAAGGTAAGAGAAAGGTCAGAGAAAGGCAGGTTTATATAGGAAGTGTGCTCCAGGGTCCGCCCAGGTAGAAGAGGACGGACACTCTAGAACACACCCCCAAGCCAGCCCTTAAAAATTCCGGTGTGAAGGCTCCGCTGCGCCGCATACGCGCATGGGGGCGCGCGACGCGCGCGGCGGGCCGACGGCGGCTCCAACATGGCGTGGGGGGAGAGGGGAGAAAAACCCCAGCAAACCCTGTGAGACCCCAGGAAGCCCACAGCCACAGGTAACGGACGGGGGGAGCCACAGCAGGTGGCGTGGGGTGCCGAGCCCGGACGGCGGGGTCCTGAACAGTGTGAGGGGGTGACATTGGGTATGTAAACTAATAATCCAAAAAATAAATAGATTGGACTTCTAAGGGTGTGAGATATCGGGGGGATGAAAGTCAGAGTAGGCATATGTAAGGGTAAATATTGACATGAGAAAAGCACTGTGTGACAGCTGGAATTTGACTATAAAGGTTGACATTTGGACTGTGGTGGTAGTATTAGAGGGTAGTTACTAAGATGTCAGGGTTGTACTACTGAGGTATGAATCTGGGGGTTCAAACGTGTTGTACTGTGAGAGTTACATGTGACCAAAGCCAGCTGGTGACCTGGGGATGGAGAAGATAATTGGAGGATCAATCAGGAACAGGGGGGGCCATCTGCAGCAGAAGACAGTGAGGGAAGAAAACACACATTGGGGTGAGTACCAAACACCATCTCCTAGTACTCATCTGAGGAGCTCACTTAAAAGTTATGTGCACCCCCTCTTATTGGGAGGATATGCAGGGTGGGAAGTTAGGAGGAAGGGGGCTGGGCTTACTCTCCCCACTTATAAGGAAAATGTGCAGTGAGGGAAGTTGGAGGGACGGGGTGGTACCCTCATGCTTATCAGGAAAATGCGCAGTGAGGGAAGTTGGGAGGGACGGGGGTGTTCCCTCCGCTTATCAGGGGATGTGCAGGAAGGGAAGTTGGGAGGAAGGGGGCGTAACCTCCCCACTTATTGGAAGGATGTGTGGGAAGTTAAGAGGGAGGGTGCATTACGTTCCCCGCTTATGGTGACACATGTGTAGGGTGGGAATTTAAGAGGGGAGCGGGCATTACTCTTCCCCTAATGAAAGGATGTGTGGGGTGGGGGGGCGTTATTTCTCCCTGCTTATCAGGAGGATGTGTGGGTAGGAAGTTAAGAGGGAGGGGGGTGTTTTTCCTCCACGCTTATAGGAGGATGTGCAGGGAGGGAAGTTGAAGGGACGGAGGTACTCTCCATGCTTATGGGAAGGATATGCAGAGTGTCACTTCTGTCATTTGGAACGCAGAGGCATATATGGCACCCGTGATGTCACTTCAGGAAAATTTTAACAGGTATGCAAAAGAAGTGGCAGTTGAATATGACTGCTTATTAATAGCTTTCCCTTTGCTAATGCATTCCTCGTATCGCTGACATTCCTCCACATTTCCATACTCTCATCTTTGCTTGCTTTCATTCTATTAAATAAAAAAAAAGCTACCTAAATCGCTTCTGATATTTTCCTCCTACCTTCCTCTTCCTCCTCGCTGACCCTGAACTTAAGTTATTCCGTATATAAAGCGGAGGGCGCTTTCTCCACAATTGGGAAATACAGAGCAAAACCTTTCATGCGCATCAGTTAGCCCCAGTTACGCAATTATTTATTTATAAAGCCGGGAATGTGCTTGAATTCAACAGACAGCATCGCACTCTGAATGCTCACAGATACCTCATCTCCCACTGCGACAAAGAATTTTTATTCCTTTCTTTCTCAGGAATGGAAAATAAAATATATAGCGTGGCTATTCACATCAGGGCTTCGGGTCCTTTCATTGCCCATACTGTAGACTCCGTCTCTGAAGGTAACAGAGTCAGCATCAACCCTCCCCGGCATCTTTTATTGATAAATAGATTTTCAACCCTTGAGATGCCAACGCCGTAATGAGATCGATCCCTGAATAATGATTTGCGCCCGCGTTCGGATCAGATTACCGATTTGCCACTCCTGCGCTTTTCTCTCAAAGCGGGTGAGGAGAGAATGATTTGGCGGCGGGTGCGCGACTCGCAATACGAAATAAAACAAGTTCAATCCTAATACAATTTTCCATGTTGACTTGATAGAAGAATAATATAGTAGAAGCCTTTCAGATTGCTTCATCCATCAAAAGTAATTGGTTGAGTAGATTCAGTTAGAAAAAAAAACATAACACAACAAAATGCTTTTAAAGATTAAGTTAATTTAGTCTAACTTGTTGTCTGTTGAAAATATTCTGTGTGAAAGAGTTAAATTATTTCTAAGAAGAGAAAGGAAACCAACTCTGGGCTAAAGCATTCACACATCCACTTTTTATCTATGGCTAATTGGTGGCAAAGCTTATATCAGGGTGAGTGACCCCCTGTGTTTATGTACACAGGGGATAACATTTTATAAACTGGCACTGGCACCTTACCCATGAGTAGTGATGGCTAGAGATGGTCGAATTTTTTTTCAAAAATTCGACCATTTCGCCGATTTCGAGTTAATTGCAAAGCCTCTGAACATAGTATCATCACCAAACTTGCTGGAGATGTAAAGAAGGGTTGGGGGTATACTCCAAAAAAGAAAGTATGTCTCTAACACAAATAGTTTTTGCACAAATTAAGTTCAAAGTCAAGTAAAAATTTCGAAAATCGGAATTTCGACTTTAAATTTGAACTTAATTTATGCAAAAAGTACATGTGCTAGAGCAACACTTCTTTTTTTCAAATGTTCCCACAACCCTTCTCTACATCTCCAGCAAGTTTGGTGATGATACCATGTTCAGGGGCTTTGCAATCAGCTCACAAAGTTAGCAAGTCGAAAAATTCGACCATCTCTAGTGATGGCCAAACAGATAGATAAAGTACTATAACGTGGAAAAATTACCACACATAGCAAGGATTCCCCCCGACGGAAGTCAGGGGCAGGGGGACTTTAACGGCCGCTATTCTTAATCGGAGTAAATTAGAAGCAAGGTGAGTATAGTAGTAAAAATAAAGTCACATTTAATACATAGTTGCAATTTAAAAACATGTAGCACAGCATGGCAGTATTGGCTGTCATCAATACATAACATAGGTGGCAACAGTAATGATTCTTATTAGCAGTCCATAAGGTGTTTAAGCACAAATGATGTATTTATAAGCGATAGATGTAAAACAAAAGCCAGGATAAGGGAGCCTACATCCATCAGGATCCACCCCACCACAACGCGTGTTTCGTATGAAATAACTTCTTCAGGGGGTGTCTTCTATCCTCGTAATTCCTGTATCATCAAGTATCAATCCAAGCCAGAATGAAATGAACAGCGGATGGTGTTAGTTAGCATCAAGACATATGTATAAAGGAAGGGAATACAATCAGTTTACACGTGTCAACTCACTTGAGTAGGTTCCAAAGCACCATAGGGAGATGCATCTGCCCACTGCCCCCAAACAGGGCTATATACGGGGTCGGGGAAAGGCGACCACGCAACAACAAGGACCTGCACAAGGGTTTTCTTTTTAGATCCATATTGGTTTATTGTAGACAATATTAACCATTAATCATGTAAGTATACTTAAGGAAATAAACAAGGGGAAGGGAAGGGACGTCCACCTGTTCACTGAGAATTTAAAATTCCCCGTCTGTTGGCAGGGAATTTAAATCGGAACTATATATGGAACGCATAGTTCCTTGTTCCCAAATCTGAAGTGAAGTCGGTCAGACATCACTTCCGGCCTGTGCCCGGTATAGTACTAGAGATAGAGTGTCTCCCAACCGGTCTTTAGTGAAAATATTTCTTCCTCCGGCCAGACCTTTCCGCGCCTGGTGGAAGAATTATACATTTCTTCTCCCTGGTGAAGGGGGCCGGTCAAACACCCGTACTCTTCGCCCCTGAGCAGAAAAGCCAACATTTAATGTTCACTCCTTATTGTCCACACAGCAGACAGTTCGGCCATCACTACCCATGAGCAGTTATTTACATATCAGGAGGGGTGGGATAATATATTCCCTGTAGTTGAAATGAGCCATTTATGAAGCATGCACTCTACCTGGTCTCTATTGAAAATAATTCTTCCTCCGGCCAGACCTTTCCGCGCCTGGTCCGGGCAGAGGAAGAATTATAGACTTCTTATCGCCAGAAGGGGGCGGGCAAATACCCATACTCTTCGCCCCAGAGGAGTGAACATTTAATGTTCGCACCCAACTGTCTGCATGGCGGACATTTTGGCCATCACTTCCCATGAGCGTAATTGGAATGAGCCATTTATAAAGCATGCACATACTGATTTGCAATGAAGTGAATACATTATTTGACAGAGACTCACTCCTCCCATATATAAAAAGCCACTCATGTGGGGTATTTGCATATGAGTATGAGTTGCGGGTTATTACATTCCTGAATTTCAACTGCAGAGTCTCACCCATCCTTCTATGTAAATAGCCACTCATGGGTAAGATGTTAATGCCAGCTTGTAAAATGTATTCTATTGGGGGCACGTTGGAGAGATTCTCCTTTATTCCCTCTTGTGTGTATTCAAATGAGAAATAAAGACAATTATTTCTAATAAGAAAATAACCGGAATGGCTATTGGTGAAGGTCTCTCCTTCTTGTCATGGAAAGCACTCCATGAAAGTTTCCCTTAAATGTGTTAAACACTTTGTGTTGTTATTTTCACCGCGCACTCCTAAGGATGTGCTCTTGAATTAATTTCTCTCAGTGTGGAAGCAACCTAGTTACAGTTTGACTTTTAAGATCAATCTTATCAGTTCTTGCAGTGTGGAGGTTACGCGCACATGTAGACGAGTCTTTGTTCCTCATTAGTCTGCAAGACTCATTAATTCTGCCGGAGAGGGTCAAACGATTCTCAGCCACCGAGGGCCGGTATGTTCACATAGATTTCCTCTGGACGCAATGGCGGAATGCAACCCCGGATTGAAGTTGCTGTAAACTCATTAAAAGTTCTTCATTCCCTTTAATCTGACGTTCAATTGTCTATATTTAGGCTTCTTTTCTTACATGTAAAAGTTTAGGCTTACCTCAGAATTAACTCTACATCTGCCAAGGTTACTCTACATTCTATAATTCCTCACTATTTCTGTTCAATCAACTAAAAAAATGTATGCTTTTCAGACTATCAAACGGGAATTGGAAACTGAAGATAAAATCGATTGTCATCGATCCTCGCCAGGGGATCTGTGTCTGCTGCTTCTGCATTGTCTGCATTCAGCTCCTCCTAATACCATTATTGCCTCAGAGGTTTATGTGTCCAGCAGAAGTGCTCCCTCTGCTGGATATTTTTGGTGTACCCTGTGTTTTTCCATTCTGCCCTATTTAAGGAAGTCTCAGGGCAACAGGAAGTTGCCTAAGCAAGAGGATCTTTAGTCCCTTGTTTGATATTTATTTGGGGTTCCTGACTCTTTACTTGTGCTTCAAATTATCCCTGTCTCAACCCTTTGTACTTTGACTCTGTACCTCACCAGCTACCAACTGCACGGGTGCATCTGGGGACTGCAACCTGGGAACTGACTGAAGCACAGCCCATCACTCCTTGTGAGGTACTCTGGTGAACACCAACCAGTTCCTTAGACTCTGTGCCCCGGATTGCACCTTTGCCAACTGTGCAGTTGGTCTAGTGGGTCCACCCCATTACATCATCAGTGTCACCAGACGTAATATCGCTCAAAATGAACATGCTGGTACATTTTTGTTAATCATACTATGGAGCATGCAGAGTAATAAATGATTCTAGCTACAGGGGACTGACAGTCAAATTTAAGATTGATCAGGCAAAAAAGACGACCCTTGTATGACTACCTTAACCTCCCTAGCATTCTGCCCATACAATGTACACTGCATACAATTCCCACTCTCCCCTTGCCCCTGTCCACATGGCTGGCATCATAAATTACGCCTGCTCTGTGGGCTACAAAGCTTACTCCCCTCCATTAACAGTGAGGTCTATGCCACGACCCCCCACGTGACGCCATAAGACAACCTTGGAAATGCTGCGGCCGGAGAGAATATTGTCGCAGCTTTCTAGGTTTCAAACAAACTCTGGATGAGCTGGGCTCATCACAAACGCTAGGGAGGTTAACTTGTATAAGCGGTAAGAGGAGGTCTACTTAGGGCTTGTTTCCACTTAAGCAGAAGCCCGAGGTTGTGCGGATACATCCGCGCCCATTCTATTCAATGGGCTAGTCCCCAGCCACGGTCAGGGGGCAGCCGCCGCCTAAAAACTCGGTCGACCGAGTTTTTAGGCGGTGGTCCGCGCTATTCCGCGGCCGCCCAGCACTGACCGCGGCCATACAGGTGAATGGCCGCCGCTAAAAACCGCATGAAATGCGGTTCTTAGTGACGGCGGATCTTAGTGGCGGCAATCGCGCTGCCGGCTTCCACACAAGTGGAAACAAGCCCTTAACCTGTCAATGAAATGCAGTTTAATGGGTTTCTTGGAACCTTGAAGATTTAAGAGATGGGTCCAAAATAACTTATATAAAGTATATGACCTAATTTCCCTTAGTGGTATGCCTAGTTTTGATAACTTAGTGGAAATTTTCCATTACCTTCAAATTAAATACTTCATATGATCTAAATAATGATATGGTGCCTTAAGCTGGCCATACACCTTCAGATTTCTCTGTCAGATTTCCTTCAGATCAG
>CM070032.1:226822209-226844367 GCA_036250615.1 Ptychadena robeensis | reverse complement strand
GCTACTATGTACACTGATTCTTCTATTACAGCTCAAGCTCATACAGCAAATCCAAATTTTGCACCTTATGTGAATTTTTGGCGTTAGAAATTTTGCAGTCGAATTGAAATTCGATTGGGAAACTCGAAATTTAAGTGGAATCGAATTTTATTCATTTTGACCATCTCTAGTCCTCAAATAGGTTTGACATTTCCATTCAAGTCAATGGTATTGCCAATTCCTTCTGAAGTAGGTCTAAGGCCGGCCAGAATGAGGTAGAGATGGTGGAAAAATGTGATCTCAATATTGGAAAAAGTAGAAAAATAGAAAATAGAATTTCAAAGCTTCCTGAGACGTTTTGCCTATTTCTGCCTAAAATGAACCAGAAAGTGAGAAGAGCTGTGGGATTATCTTATTAAATTGCTCATTACAGGTAAGTTTTTTCTAGTGCACTTCTAGTGCCATTTATGAAAACATAGATTCCTGGTGGTAGGTCCGTTTTAAATTTACATTCTTCCTTAAATGTTTGTAAATGCAGACTGCATGACTCGATATGTTTGTTAAATAGTGTTGATCATATACATTTGAATCTCCAATTTTTATTGCGAATATTGTCACTTCAGGAATTCAGGAAGATCTTGCACATAGTGATATATGTTCATTAAGGCGAACATTAGAGATTTTTACATCAGTAGTGTTGATCGCAAAAATATTGCCATTTTTATTGCAAAAATCTTTTTCGCATTGAAGGTAATAATGACTGGAGGTCACAAATTCTGGAATTTACAACTTTGTTGCGAATATTAGGTGAAAAATTTGCAATATTTTAGAAATATTGCCTGTGCTGCTCACCACTAATGCTCAATACACAAACTACATTGGGTCAGAAATACATATTTGAATGTTAATATTATTGGGGCTGAGCAATACTTTATATAGTTTATATTTTCAGTATATAGGGATTTAATATGTACTGTGGCCACTAGTGATGGCTGAACTGCATGGATGTTTAGCAGGTGAGCAGTATAGCCCCGTGTTCGACCCGCCCCGTTCGCGGGCGAGAAGGAGCTTACTATTCTTCCTCCGGCAGGATCAGGAGCAGCGAGATCCCGCCGGAAGACTAGAAGACCGGGCATGAAGCCGGTCTTCTAGTGAAATGCCGGCTCGAGAACAAGTAGTGATATCAGTGATGTCACATCCGGCTATCGTAACAAGTGCTGGTACTGGATGTGACGTCACTTCCGGTTTTGGAGATTCAAATTTCCCACCATGAACACGCGGGCAGTGGACTTCTTTAAAAGTCTGATCCGCCCATTCGTGGATGGATCTGGCCGATGTTCGGCCATCACTAGTAGCCACATAACTATAAAGTATTCAGTACAGACTTTGGAGGGTTAAGGTATCAGGAAATTGTGTCTTATCTAACACAATAAGGCATTCATCACTGTACTAGTGTTGAGCTCGAATTTTCGAATGGCGAATATTTTTCGCGAATATCGGCAATTCGAGAATTCGCCAATATCTCGAATATGTTGGCGGACATTCGCAATTCCGAATATTCGCAATACGCCCATGTATTGCGAAAATAATATTCGCATTGCGAAAATAAACATAACATGTGACCATTCATTTTAAAGATTTTTGCGATGCGAATATTATTTTCGCAATACATGGTCATACCGCGAATATTCGAATTTCCGAATATTAGTAAAATTATTCGTGAAATATCACGAATTCGAATATTGCCTATGCCGCTCATCACTGCACTGTACATTGCATTGTATGTTCACATGCATTGATGTGTGAGGATAAGATTCCAGATTTAATTTTAAATTAAATACTAAATTGTATATCAATGAAACCACAATTCAGCCAAGAGAACATTCAAAGGAAACCCTTTGTAAATACCAGATTGTATCCTCCTTAATGCTTTGGAAATAGAGATGGTCAAATTTTTCGACTTGCTAAATTTGTGAGCTTATTGCAAAGCCTCTGAAAATGGTATCATCACCAAAATTGCTGGAGATGTAGAAAAGGGTTGGGGGAACATTTGGAAAAAAAAGGTTTTGCCTTAGCACATGCAGTTTTTGCATAAATTAAGTTCAAATTTAAAGTCGAAATTCCAATTTTCGAAAATTTACCTGACTTTGAACTTAATTTGTGCAAAATTTTTGTTGTGTTAGAGACATAATTTTACCCCCTAGTGTACCCCCAGCCCTTCTGTATATCTCCAGCAAGTTTTGTGATGATACCATGTTTAAGGGCTTTGCAATTAACTCAAAATCGTTGAAATGGTCGAATTTTTTAAAACAAATTCGACCATCCCTATTTGGAAGATGGAATACAATGAATATCAACATTTCCAATGTAAAGAAAGCCTGAGAGTAATAGATTGATCTGTGAGTATATCTAAAGCAACATTTTTATTTTTTACTTCCTGTATAGAAGATATCTAACAGGAAGTAGGAAAATAAATTTCCATTAATAGGCAAATCTCCACTTACACAGTTTCCAGGGGAAGAAGTCAGTGTCGTCAGTGAAGTCAGGTCCAGATATCGAAACCGGGAACTGTGCGTTCTAGGTACCGGAAGTGAAATCAGTTTTTTTCGATTCAAATTCCCCGCAAACAGGCAGGGAATTTGAATGTTCCCACGAACAAGTGGACGTCTGACTTTTTTTAAAAGTCTGGTCCGCCTGTTCGCGGATGGACATGGCCAAAGTTCGGCCATCACTAACTGAGTGATATTGTCCAGCACAGAGGGAGTGAAGGCAGATGGGGGGCAAAGTAGACTTGGGTCTCATCAGCATATAAATGGTATTGAAGGCCAAAGAAGTTCTCATACAAAGATGCAATAGTAGAGTGTTGTACCGTGATAGCCATCGATAAATATAGAGAGTTTGGAGTTCAACTGATACCGTTTATTTGCTAACTGAAGTCATTAGGGAAGCAAGCTTTCAGGATATCGCAGATCCCTTCTTCAGGCTGGGAAGGGATCTGCGATATCCCGAAAGCTTGCTTTCCTAATGACTTCAGTTAGCCAATAAATGGTATCACTTGAACTCCAAATGCTCTATATCCATACAAAGATGAAAATCTGGTGATAGGTCCACCTTCAACAAACAGGAAGTGGTTTTCCACATCACTGGAAAAATCTATAATTCACATTTCCTTTCTCCTGCCCTCGTCACATTTCCTTTCTCCTACCCTCGTCTGCTCCGCCGCAGGCCGGAGCACCGGCTGCAGGTGCATTGCCTGAATCTAAGGTATACCATTTACTTACCTTTACTTTAGATATGGTTAGCCATATGCTATAACGAAATTATGTAAACATTTAATTTGTAAAATCGGAATTGTCCGAGACCTGACATACCCTATGATTCCACACTTATAGACAACGTCAATAGAAATCAATATTGATGTGCAGTATTTGTTATAAGAATTCAGCATGGATGTACAGTATTTGTGATGTACAATATGATTTGTTCTTTTCTTTTTAATACCTTGTTATGTATTATATACATAATTACCTGTTGAGGGTGATAAATAAATACCCTTATATACTCATTGCCGTATATAAAAGTCCCAATTATGTGTACCAGGACCCTGCAGGGGAGCTGGTAAAGGGTGCCACAAATGCACATAAACTGTTTTTGTGCGGTTTTCAAATGATAGTTCAGGGATGAGGGCAACATAACCGATTATGCTGGTAGGCATTATTCGTACATTTTAAAATGAAGATTCTCAACTTCTTAGGTAAATCAGAAAAAATATTTTTCAAAAAATATTTAGTATACTGTATAAATTCAGGTGCAGTTACCGTAATATTATAAACATAATAGAATTGTATGAGGGGAGTAAGTCAAACTCAATAATCAGATATTTAGATTGATGAGATCTATATTTCTACTGTATGTACACAAGACAATTATATTAGAAAATGAATGGCAGAGATCAAAAGGCTAATTCATGTAAAGAAGTGAGTTATAAGTGGACTTGACATTTCATTATGCTCATTATCATCATCATAACTCATTATAGAAACGAATGTAATAAAATGTTAATAATGTTTAAAGCAATATATGTAAAGGTTGCTGCCTGGAGACCAAGAAAAGGAGCAACAACCTGATGATTCATCCTCCATCTGACTCTGTTACAATGTGAGCTGATTCCATCGATAGCAGTGGCAGTTTTAGATAGGGGCAATATAAACGGTTGCCCAATGTAGGTGGTTCACCTATGCCCAGGTGCCTCTCCCCAATGCACCTACCTGAGTGCTGCCAGGGAGAGAGAAGCTCGTCTGGAGGAGTGCTGGTGAGTCATACACATTGAGATTCTCCCTCGATAGATGAGGGACAGACTGCAGTGTGACAATGTCATCACGCTGCAGTCGGCCCCTCAGAGGATCGGCTGGCACCCTTTGTGTGCCAGACATTAATTTGGATAGGGACTGCCGTGCGATCCAACATGTGGGAGATTCCTGGTCGATCTTACCAGATGGGCACACCCGATTTTTGGCTGAGCGACCGTCGTGCGATTGGCGGTTGATCGGCCGTAAAAATTGGGCAGAAATGTATGGCTACCTTTTTTTACTAGGTTGGCACAGGTCTTCTGAGAGATTTCAGCCCATTAGAAATTGTTCTAGCTGCTCCACATTGCATGGTTTTCCAACATAGACATTCACTTTGATCACCTGCCACAGATTCTCAATAGGATTGAGGTCTGGGCTCTGTGCAGGCCACTCCAGGATCTTTTTTTTGAATCCTTGAGTAAGGGCCCCCATACACCTTTAGATTTCTCTGTCAGATTTCCTTTAGATCTCAAAAACCATGTAATATGAGGGACTTTCTAAACCATCAAGTCTACCTGTGTTCAATCGCAGAGGACCCTATACTACATAGATGTTGGTAGATCTAAAAGATATCTGACAGAGAGATCTAAAGGTGTATGGCCAGCTTAACTGTTGGACTAATTTTGATGTATGCTTTGGGTAATTTTTCATGTTGTCTTGTTGGAAGACCCAGTGACTCATATTCTCCCTCAAAATGTCAACATCATTTTCTTTCTCCATGATGCCACCCGAACAGGGCTCCCTGTGCCTGAGGCTGCAAAACAACCCAACGGCATGATGCTCTCACCACCATGTTTATCTGTGGGAACTGTGTTGCTATGGGTGAAGGCCCCTTTCTTTCTTTGCCAAACATAAGCAACATCCATGTGCTTAAACAGTTCCAGTTCAGTCTGATGAAAGCAAAGCACAGACTTTAAAAAACTCATCGTTACCTTTCATATGTTCCTGGGCTGTGATATGTCGCTCTTTGAGTAAGGGGGTTCTTCTGAGAAGATGGCCCTGAAACCCATCACGACAAAGGGTCCCCACAACTGTGATCCTTGAAACATCAACTCCAGAAGAGGTCAGGTCAACAAAAATAATCTTGGCAGATGTCTGGAGCTCCTTGTTGATATGTTTATATTTTCAATTACCGTATTTTTCGGACCATAAGACGCACCCAGTTTTCAGGGCAGTAAAACCAGAAAAAAAACATTTAATACGTTTTCACATGAATTGGGTTAATGCAATGAATTTAATGAATGCAATATTCAATTCAGCCAGTAGGTGTCACTAGCAGCAGTACACTCTCAGCAGAAGTCGGCAGCAGAGTCGGCATTAGCCAGCATCTTACATCTGACAGCTCCTCCAGCTCCCCCGGCTAATCTCTGTGCCGGAAGAGCTGGCGGGACGCCAAGGTGCGTCCACCGGCGGCCGGGTGCCCGCAGGGTTTACCATTTGCACCATAAGAAGCAGGCACTTTTTGTTCCCAATTTTGGGGGTGAAATTATTTTTATGGTCCAGAAAATACAGTAATTATAATGAATTCTAATGAATAGTTTGGAATGGGCTACTGGCACAAAAAGTATTATTGTTATCTGCATGATTTTGTATTCCATCAATAGAGATTTTTTCTTTTTTTTCAATTCTGACTAGCTGACTATGAGTGAGTTGGAAAGCCCCTATCATTACCCAAATTGGAGATGTAAGGAAGAGTTGTGCGAATATGTAAAAAACTAAACTTCTGGAAAAAAAATTGTTCTAACACAAAGGTGTCAAACTTTGGTCCACACGTCACATAGGTTTTAAAAATATTGCAGACTGTCCAATGTTCGCCTGTTCGCAGGAAGATTCAAATTCCCCGCCTGTTTGAAAAAAAAACAGAACCTCGAATGCACAGTTCCTAGGTTTCAATATCCGGACGTGACGTCACTTTTGGTTTAAGTGTTTTTTATCTTCCAGCGGAAGAATAGTAACCTTCTTCCCACCGATGAACAGGGCTGGTCAGTAGAGATGGTCAAATTTTTCAACTTGCTAAATTTGTGAGCTGATTGCAAAGCCTCTGAACATAGTATTATCACCAAAATTGCTGGAAATGTAGAGAAGGGTTGTGGAAACATTTGAAAATTTTTTTTTTGCTGTAGCACATATAGTTTTTGCATAAATGAAGTTAAAAAATAAAGTCTAAATTCCGATTTTCTAAATGTTTACTTGACTTTGAACTTAATTTATGCAAAAACTATTTGTGTTAGAGACATACTTTTTTTCTGTAGTATACCCCCAACCCTTCTCTACATCTCCAGCAAGTTTGGTGATGATACCATGTTCAGAGGCTTTGTAATTAACTCGAAATCTTCTAAATGATAACATTTTTGAAAAAAAAATTGACCATCTCTAGTGGTCAGTTCGGCCATCACTAGTGATATACGTGCCCTCTCTCTACTGCCCCTCTAACTGCTATCAAAGAATTCCTTGCATTGTCCATTGATGAATAATAGGCAACCCTATCATTTACTGTTGAAACTTTAGAATTTTAATCAAGTAACACAATGTCTACAAATAATTCTGGAAGTAGCTGCAACACACTTATGTATGTTTTATACAAATAAATTCACACTCTATTGTACATATTTTTTATATAACAATTTCTATCATATGTCAGCATGCACAATCTTGGAGCTTATATAGCAAGTACCGTCATATACAGTGATTGGGCCTTTATTGTTTGATGTGGATTCTGTAATGGCAATACATCTCCATTTACAGTGAATCCATTTTCATTCATTATCTTCCTCCAGTTTGCTGTCCTGTATCTTCACATACAAAGGACTATTATATTGTCAAAAGTGACTTCACTGTGGGCACATTATATGGTTAAGTACATGAGACAATGTTCTCACTTCTCCGACAGATCATGGAGCTTCTATCTTCTAACAAGGTACATTTCATGTTAGTTGTCACATAAATGGAAACTTTACTGAGTGAATATTTGGTTTTATTTTGTAAGATTTGCCTGAAAATAAGTTTGAATTTGAATGGCCTTGCCATTTTAAAATTGGCCATATTCTGGTAATTGTAAGGGTTTGTCATTCCATCCTCTAATTTAGAGGTCCAGCGCTACAAGGTTTGACCCCACCACCCAGCTTCCGCTATAACAGTATAACAAGTTTGATGTGCAGTTTTTTTGGTTGTATTTAGCTTTGTTTAGCTTTGGGGATGCTTCCAATAAGGATTTGGGGATTTAGGGTAGAGATGGTCATTTAGACGGTTTCGACTTAATTGCAAAGCCCCTGAGCATGGTATCATTACCAAACATGCTGGAGATGTACAGAAGGGTTGGGGGTATACCACAAAAAAGAAAGTATGTCTCTAACACAAATAGTTTTTTTACAAACTAAGTTCAAAAAGCGGAATTTCGACTTTAACTTTAAACTTAATTCATGCAAAAACTACATGTGCTAAAGCAAAACTTTTTTTGTCAAACGTTCCTCCAACCCTTCTTTACATCTCCAGCAATTTTGGTGATGATACCATGTTCAGAGGCTTTGCAATCAGCTCACAAAATTAGCAAGTCAAAAAATTCGACCATCTCTAATAGGGTATGTTTCCATTATACGTCAGGAACCTATCCGCTAAGCGTATTGCTTGGCAAGTATCCTGACGGAGCACATAGACCTTACCTGCTCGGCGGATACTCTGTTTACAGCAGAGCAGAGGCTCAACGTTCTTGACTACATTCAGCTTTTCATCAGTGGAACGGCTCGGCACCATGAAGACACAGCATCCGCCGAGCAGGTTAGACTTTGTGCTACCTCAGGATCCCAGCCAAGCAATACGCTTAGCGGAGGGGGTCCCAACGTATAATGGAAACATATCCTTAATCCCCAAATCCTCAAATCTAAGCAAAGCTAAATACAACCAAAAAACTCCACATCAAACTTGTTTCACTGTTATAATGGAAGCTGGGTGGTGGGGTCAAACCTTGTAGCGCTGGACCTCTGAATTAGAAGATGAAACAACGTTTTTTACTGAAACTTTTGGGATTTGTGCTGGATTGGGCCGTGTAAATACCTTCTGATTTAAGAAGGCTTGATTGTGCTACGCACTGCTCGAGTTGAGGGCTTTTTCATTCCTTTAATCCCTTTTCACCATAACCTTCATGGTTGTTTCTCTAGGATTAGATGGGTGAATTTTTTCTTTTAAATTCCCCCAGTTTGACTTTGTGTGTTATTTTAAAGACCCTTGAGGATAATATAGATGTAATGAATGGCCCAGAGTTTATGAGAAAAGGAAAGTATGGCTCTAACACAAATAGTTTTTGCATAAATTAAGTTCAAAGTCAAAATGAATTTTTTATTTATTCAAAGAGGCTGTTTCTCCTGCTATGCCGAATATGCGTGCACATAGGGCCTCGTGGTCCTTGGGAGGCAGCCTTCCTCGCAAGTAGAGATGGTCGAATTTTTTGACTTGCTAACTTTGTGAGCTGATTGCAAAGCCCCTGAACAAGATATCATCACCAAAGATAAATTAAGTTCAAATTCAGATTTTTGAAATTTTTACCTGACTTTGAACTTCATTTGTGCAAACACTATTTGTGTTAGAGACATACTTTTTATTTTTGTAGTATACCCCCAACCCTTCTCTACATCTCCAGCAAGTTTGGTGATGATACCATGTTCAGGGGCTTTGCAATTAACTTGAAATTGTTGAAAAAAAATTCGACCATCTCTACTCGCAAGCATATCCGGTGCCCTCCCTCCCCATGCAGATCTAAAAAAAAAGCTAGAGCTGCCGACAGGGGAGGTTGGTGTGGTTGTTGCTCTCAGGAGGGGAAAGGAGAAGAAAAAAAACATGCCCGTACACGCTGTTTCTCCTATTCTATGGCCTTACATAGCGCGTGGCTGTGCGCAATTATTCGCTAAACAGCTTTACAGCTTCTCTTCTTCATTCTCTGATCTTAGCCGGTACGAGTACTGTGCATATTGCGCGTATCCATTCGCAATGCGCGCACATATGCGTGATGTATGCCGTAAACAATGTTGAAGCATAATATGACGACTATATCCACCATTATATCCGAGCACATTCACAAAATATTGCGAATTCTCAAATGTTGACTATGTTAATGTTAACAAATTTTGCATATTCTCACTCAACACTACTCCTGCGCAGTTGCCCCTGGCAATGCTGGCAACTAGAACAAAACTTTTCTTTTTTTATTGTTCCCACAACCCTTCACTACATCTCCAGAAGTGTTGGTGATGATATCATGTTCAGGGGCTTTGCAATCAACTAAAACACTCAACCATCTCTAAAGCTAAGATCACTGTCCTCCACCCACCCTGGCAGCCCCCCTCCGCCACAGGCCCATGTACAGTGTGAAGTAGAGATGGTAGCAGTGTGAAGTAGCTGACTTGTGAGCTGATTGCAAAGCCACTCAACATGGTATCATCACCAAAATTGCTGGAGATGTAGAGAAGGGTTGTGAGAACATTGGGAAAAAAAGTTTTGCTCTAGCACATGGAGTTTTTGCATAAATTAAAGTGGTTTTAAACTTAAACGAAAAAACACACATACATGAGATAGGCACATTACTTACCTGTCAGCAGTTCAGATCCTGGGAAACTGCTACACAGAAACAAAAAAAACTTACTTTCCTTCTTCATGTTTTTACTGTGGCAGCATGTTGATTAGAGACAAGAGAAGCCACTTCCGGATTGATTCTTCTCCGGGCAGCTGACACCAGACCGCCCCCCCTTCCCCCACTCCTACACAGACAGAGACTCCTCTGCAGAAGAGCTCTGTGTGGGGGAGAGGAGGGGGCAGTTGGCTGGATCCATCTAGCTGTCGGCTTCTCTCTCCCCTCTTCACAAAGTCTCACAGATGCGATGCTGACAAGACTGAGATACAGGGGCTTATGGGAAAGAATTCCCAGATACCCTTGCAGCTTGTTACGTCCTGCCTAGGCGAGACATAACACAGTGGGAGTGGCTGTCTCTAAAACGACACCCCTCATGCTGTCAGAAATATTTTCCTTTTCTTTTAATCGAGCATCTTTGCAGTATCGGCTGAGCTGCAGCTGATACTTCAGAGTGACCTACCAGGTGGTAGGTCCGCTTTAAGTTCGAAGTCAAAGTCGAAGTTTAGATTTTCGAAATTCTGACTTGAATTTGAACTTCATTAATGCAAAAACTATTTGTGTTGTGTATTTTTTCGTGGTATATCGCCAACCCTTCTCTACATCTCCAGCAAGTTTGGTGATGATACCATGCTCAGGGGCTTTGCAATTAACTTGAAAACCTTCAAAATGGTCAAATTATAAAAAAAAAATTTGACCATCTCTAGTGTGAAGCGACGGTAGAAAAGCCGATAGCAGCTCCCAGCACTCCGCTGTAACGAGGTTCCAAGTAAACACTCTGCACATATCTACAGCACAATAATTATGTTTGTTTTCTGCTCGCACTGAAGCATTACATGAAAACAGCACATACTTTAAATTATTCCCAAGAGCAAGCGGTGGGGAAACGTTGTTTAGTAAATATGATTGTAGCTCCCCATCACTCACAACGTTCAGTGATTAGACGGTGTGGGATTCACACAGCTTTCTGCCACAAAACAGCTAAAGAGCGGGTCAGACTCCAAATCAACTCAGAAGAGGATTGCCGCTGAGGCGCCGCAGGAAAAGTATCAGATATTTAATGCTAGACTCCCGGCCAGCTGCTAAATACTAGTGTTGAGCGAAATATGATATATTCAAGTTCGCATTAATTTTGCGAATATATTAACCTCCCTAGCGGTTGAGACGAACCCAGTTCGTTCGGAGTTCACCCCAACCGCAGGGGAATCAGGCATCAGGTGTAGCCAATGTGCAATGTATGCCGGTAAGGTTGAAGCTGAATACGACGAATATCTGCCATTGCAAATATCAGAGCGCACATTGACAATATATTGGGAATAGTGATGGCCGAACTGCCCGCAAGGCGGACAGTTCGGCCGCGAACAAGCATGTTCGCCCTCCTTCTCGCCACCGGACAGTATGGGTGTTTGACCCGCCCTGTTCGCCGGCGAGAAGAAGCCCTCTATTCTTCCTCCGGTGGGATCATAAGTACAGAACCCGGTCTTTCAGTGAAAAACCGGCTCGCAAACCCAGGTGTGACGTCAGTGACGTCACATCCGGTTAGCACACCAGGAACTATGCGTTCCAGGTGCCGGATGTGACGTCACTGACGTCACATCCGGGTTTTCCGATTCAAATTCCCCGCCTAGAGACGGGGAATTTGAATCTGTCCGTGAACGGGCGGACCGTGGACTTTTTTAAAAGTCCGCTCTGCCCATTCGCGGACGGACATGGCCGAAGTTCGGCCATCACTAATTGGGAATTCTCGAATGACGGATATTCATCCAATACAGTGGCTCCATTTCTGAATGATCGCTTGAACAGTGCTCTGTGGGATGTTCAAGGCTTTGGAAACCTTTTGTAGCCTAAGCCTGCTTTACATTTCTCAATAACTTTATCCCTGACCTGTCTGGTGTGTTCTTTGGACTTCATGGTGTTGTTGCTCCCAATATTCTCTTAGACAACCTCTGAGGCCGTCACAGAGCAGCTGTATTTGTACTGACATTAGATCACACACAGGTGCACTCTATTTAGTCATTAGCACTCATCAGGCAATGTCTATGGGCAACTGACTGCACTCAGACCAAAGGGGGCTGAATAATTACACACACCCGACTTTGCATTTATTTATTTGTAAAAAAATGGTGGAATCATGTATGATTTTCTTTCCACTTTTCACGTGTCACCACTTTGTATTGGTTTTTCACGTGGAATTCCAATAAAATTGAGTCATGTTTGTGGCTGTAATGTGACAAAATGTGGAAAAGTTCAAGGGGGCTGAATACTTTTGCAAGCCACTGTATATTAGAATTTCAAATATTCTCGCTCAACACTACTAAATACATACACTGTACACATGGGAAAGTTCTGCCAAATGATTTGTCCTTCCGTTCCTGAGCTTGCTGATTGGATAAATGAGCACACCTCATCAGGTCATCAACTCCTGATAGCATGTTTCCTGTAAGCACGTGAGACAGACCCAACAGTAAGTGCTCCTATTGGCTGGTGGTTAGGGATGGCTGCAGTGTTCACGCGGCGGAAAATCAGAAGCGAATACTGAATGTTCTATCTTCGTCTGCCGGACAGTATGAGTGTTCGACCCGCCCCTTTGTCAGTGAGAAGAAGTGTGGGTATTCTTCCACCGGCCAGATCAGCTGCTCAGGGAAAAATTATATGGCCGACAGAAGAGCATCCACACTAGTGATGAGCGACAAGGAAATATTCAAATTCGCGAATATCCGCCATAATATTAGATTCCATATTTGTAATCTCAAATATCCGCACTTGTGGATATGAATTGCGATCTAAAAATCGCAATTGCGATCAAATCGAAAAAAAAAAGCAATGCGTGCAAGTCAATGGAGCTCGGATATTCGAATGGGAGAATATCTGTCATTTCCATGGAAAAAAGTTGCACCGCGATTATATAATCACGATCCATTGCAATGAATGGGATCGCGAAAAATCATGATCGCGGACGATATCTGATTACTGTATTTTTCGGACTATAAGACGCACCGGACCATAAGACGCACACAGTTTTAGGGCAGGAAATCCAGAAAAAAAAATATTTATTAAGTTTTCACATCAATTGAGTTAATGCAATGGATTGGCAATATTCTTTTCAGCCAGCAGGGGTCACTAGCAGCAGTGACTCAGCATATGTCTTTACACTGATCACTGATCGGGAGGTGAAGGAGGAGGGAGGGGGGCAGAAGCTGCAGCGTTTGTGCTGTCACTCTCCTCGGCTCTAAACAGCTCAGCTGTGATTGTGCCCGTGTGTCAGTGGGAAGTGCCGAGTTATTGCGGTTCCCACTGACACTGAGAGAGGGAAAGATGGCAGTCCATCTCTCCCTCTCTCTAGCTTTTCTGACAATGGCAATTTTACAGTACAGCTGTGAGAGCCGGCAGTAGCCGGCATCTCTCAACTGACATTCCCTCCAGCTCCTCCGGCTAATCTCCGTGCCGGGGGAGTTGGCGGGCAGCCAAGATGCGACCACCAGCGGCCGAGTGGCCCCGGGGGTCGCACATTCGGACCATAAGACGCAGGCACTTTTTGCCCCCAATTTTGGGGGTGAAAAAGTGCGTCTTATGGTCCGAAAAATACGGTATATATTCGCAAAATGGCAATATTCAAGCTAAATATTCAAAAATCGAATATTCAAGCTCAACACTAATCCACACCTCTGGTGTCTGTCAAGTAATGTTTTTAGATCCCTGCTCGGATCCCCACTCCTTGCGCATGGGCCGATAGCGTGGAGCAGCATAGCGATCTAAAAAATTATCTTCACAGATGCTGGAGGTGAGGATATTCCTTCGCCGGCAAGATCAGCCGCACAGGGTTTAAAAAAACCATCCGGCCGGTGGAAGAGCATTAACACCGCTGGTGTCTGTCAAGTAAATATTTTCGATCCCTGCTTGGCTCTCCACTATTTGCGCATCTAAAAAATTATCTTCACAGATGCCGACAGTGAGGGTATTCCTCCACCAGCCAGTTCAGCCAAGCAGGGATCTAAAAAAGATCCGCCCGGAGGAATAATAGCCACATCTGTCAGGATCATTTCATCTGTAGACATCCAGGGACACCACTGGAGTTGCCATTTCGAAGCGAACAAGCGGATGTCAGTCTTTCACTAAATTCTGATCTGCCTGTCCGCAAAAGGCCAAAGCTGATGGTCGGCCATCACTATTGGTGGTTGCTTGGGTGCACTACTGGCTGTATATGGTTCCAACTTCCAGCTTTTCATGCCATAAAAAATGGCGCGAAAAGTCCGTAACGCCCAGAGGGTTTATTTGTGCAAAAAGTAGTTGTGTTAAAGACGTATTTTTATTGGATTATACCCCCAACCCTTCTCTACATCTCCAGCAAGTTTGGTGATTATATCATGTTCAGGGGCTTTGCACTCGAAATTGTCGAATAAAAAAAAAAAAATGCGACCATCTCTAGTTATAAAGCCATTTAACCGCCCTAGAAGTCGGGATGGCAGCATCTCGTCCAGCACTGCTATTCCTACTATAGCACTGGACGAGAAGGTGCCGTCTAGTACACATCGGGGCACCGTCAGAGCATACTTACAGTTCTGCGCTGTCCCGGTGTCCCCGATGTGACGTGCTGCCAGCATGCCTCCTTCTCTCCTCCCCCCCCCCCTCCGAGTGACATCACATCGGGGAGGCGGAGGAAAATTTAAAAGTACATTGCATGAAATCAGCTTTCTATGTAGAAGAAGTGCATCTATGTACTAAATATTAGTGATGAGCAGCATAGGCAATATTCGAATTCGTGATATTTCGCGAATAATTCTACTAATATTCGATTCTATATTCGGAAATTCGAATATTCGCGGTAATACCATGGATCGCTATGTTTATTTTCGCAATGCGAATATTATTTTCGCAATACATGGCCATATTGCGAATATTCGGAAATGCGAATATCCGCCGAGATATTCGAGATATTGGCGAATTCTCGAATTGCCGATATTCGCGAAAAATATTCGGCATTCGAATATTCGAGCTCAACACTACTAAATCTCACCAGAATAAAAAGTCACTGGTGCCCCAGATGTGTCCATGTGCAGTAACCCTCTCTTCTCTGGTGGGATTTTACCACATCCATCACACCAGGTTAGAGAGGGTTAACTGCAAATGGGCACATGTGGGGCACCAGAGACTTTATTTGGGTGAGATTAAGTACATAGCAGCATAGCTTTGTGCCCTGATTCTTATGTTTTCTCATCAAATTTATAAAAAAAAAATGTATTTTACATAATTGTTTGTTTCAAACATTATTATAGTCAGGATGTCTATTAGACTCTTGTACGGACAGATTTTGTGAAGTTACAGGCCTACAACATAAAGAAAAATTTACCATTGAAGTCTATGGTGCGCTTTTGGTACAAAATCTGGACCTCAGCAGTGCGCTAGGGGGTTAAAGACTTTACAGACAATGTCAATGAGCCTGATGTCTGTAGGTGCCACCCAATGAGCCTGGCGTTGTATCCCTGCTCCCCTGGCAGTGAATGATAGCGCCGTGTGGTAGATGGACAGGGGATGCCCGCTCACTCTCCAATCTGCAGGCATGGTGTCTCTGCTGTGCGCTCCCCGCATGATGCATTCTGATATTAGCTGTAACTTTACCAGTGTCAAGACTTCAGCTTTGTACTCACTAGATCAATGCTGGCATCATGTTTCTAGCTGAGAGATGTTCACCCCTCCGTTGTGTGCCAGGGGACAGAAGTTCATTCTCATCTGGCATCGACTTTTATCTTCAGAAAACGTTCTAGCCTCTCCGTAGCTGGAATGTGCCAAATTTGGAATGAGCTATGGGAAAAACACGTGTGCGCTCTGTTCCTCCAACCATGGCGGATCTCTGAGCGCTCAGGACCGGATAGGAATTCCGATTCCACATTTCTTTTTTCTTGGAGACGTTAAAAAGTCAAGAAACTATGAAACATAAAAGATTGCTGGAAGAAGAATTTAGACCGATAATAGACCTTGTAGTGGTTTTGTACATTATATTGGTATTTTGGCATATTTTTTTAGAAATATTTCTGTAAGAAATACCAAGCAGGTGAAATTTTAGAATTCCTTTTAAAAAGTTTTTGTCTGTTAACTTTCTGCTGTAAAAATCATTTTTTAGACCAATCTCAATAGCTCAAGAAGAAATATGTAAATGATTTAATTTTTTTTATTTGAATTGTATTGGATACAGTTATCATTGTATCCAGTACAATTCCCTTGGGCACCCTCTCTCCCCTGGTGTGATGGACCTGGTGACAACTTAACTTCAAAGGGAATCACACTGAGAACTGTTTTCTCCATAGAACTCTGTTTTCGTGCGATTTACTTTTGAATCTCCCGCCAGCGCCCCAATGTGATGTCATCATGTCACTCCACGGGGGGGAGTGGGGTGTTGGATCGTCTCTCTTGCAGTCTTGCAGCAGCCTCCTCTTTAGATCCTTTGCCAGCCTCCCAAGACTGTGAGATTTCTTCTAGTGCACATTCAACCTGTACAACTTCCAAAAGTCTGGTTCGGTCTCACATTCTCATAATACATACATTAATTAATAGATAATTAGAGATGGTCGAATTATTTTTCAAGGTTTCGACTTAATTGCAAAGCCCCTGAGCATGGTATCATCACCAAACTTGCTGGAGATATAGAGATGGGTTGGGGGTATAAAACAAAAAAGAAAGTATGTCTCTAACACAAATAGTTTTTTCACAAATCAAGTTCAAAGTCAAGTAGAAATTTCGAAAATCGGAATTTCGACTTTAACTTTGAACTTAATTGATGCAAAAACTGCATGTGCTAGAGCAAAGCTTTTTCTTTTCAAATGTTCCCCCAACTCTTCTCTACATCCCCAGCAATTTTGGTGATGATACCATGTTCAGGGGCTTTGAAATAAGCTCACAAAATTAGCAAGTCAAAAAATTTGACCATTTGACTATAGATAATCACTTACCATATTTTTCGGACTATAAGACGCACCCAGTTTTTAAAGCAGGAAAACCAGGAAAAAATATTTGATATATAAAAGTGTTCACATCAATTGGGTTAATGCAATTGATTAAATGAATGCAATATCAAATTCAACCAGTAGATGTCACTAGCAGCAGTACACTCACACAGCACATCACATCACCTCTTCACTGATCGGGAGAAGGGGGGCAGGAGGCTGCCCAGTCTTCTCGGACCATAAGACGCAGGTACTATTTCCCCCTGATTTTGGGGGTGAAAAAGTGTGTCTTATAGTCCAAATATGGTATTTTTACTTCCTTCTATGACAACTTATATATGTTTGAAGTTGGAAATACAAATTTTAATATACCGTGTTTTTCTGGTCTTGTTTTTTCCTCAAAAGTTAGGGGAAAATTAGGGTATATCTTATGGTTCAAAGATGTGGTTATATTATATTTGTTTGGTGTCTCTGCCACATGGACAGGCTACCCAGCTTGTTGTTGTAAGGATCCAGAGAAGGGGGCGACCAGACAGGCAGCACACACTGACAGGGATATGGTGAATAAAATAATTTATTGTGCACTTACAATAAACATAAACAAACCAAACAGGTGCAAAAATAGTTCAGATTCAGATGTTCAGATGTCCAGGGTTCAGTCAGTAAAAATGCTCAGCAAGCATGTGTGGGTGAGACACACAGCAAAAATTTTATTGCCCAGTCATTTCTAGGATGCCAATATTCTTCAGGGCAGAATGGGGAAGGATGTCAAAATTATTGTAGTAGGATCACATGATCCAATACTGGTATCCAAACCATAGACAAAAGGCAAACAGAATGAGCGCCAACACGGGGGATCCACAAGAGGAGGAAGATAAGGAGAACCCCCCAGAGGGGGGAGGAATCCCAAAAAGATGGTGTTGATGAGTACAAAAGCTCTTCTTTAAAGGTTTAGAAAGTCCAAGGATCAATCCAAATCACTATGATCTTGTAGGGATCATCTGCTATATAAGTAGATTCTTTCCCTATTAGGACGTGTAAGTGGCTTCATAGGTCATATGGATGGGATGTCTGAGATTGTCCACAGCACAACTACACAGCCTTCAGGCTAACAAGGCAGGTGACCTTAACCCAGCCCATGTTTGCAGGTAGCCACCTGCTGGTGACTGTGGAAACAACCCAGGGAAGTGCAAGTGCCACCAGCAGGGGGTAACCAATACAGCCAGTGTCCTCACAGTTGTGGCTATAGAATGGAGAGATGTGCCGTATGCAGCGTCCCCCTTCGTACCCCTTCTTCCCCTATGTGTGAGAATGAAGCCAGTGATGTAATCTGTACATTGACGGCAATTGTTGACAGGGGGCATCTTGTGGCTGAAGTTGGTATTGCAGGCAGTTTTTTTTCCCCAAATTGAATAGAACATTTTCTTGTTTACCTGCTATAAAAACTTAGTGTGTCTTATAGTATTTTTATATTAATATTTGAAATATTTGTTGGTGTTAAGATCCTTAGTCAGAATAAACATGTAACATTCTCACTTTAGTCCTGTAAACAGTGGCCAGCAGGTGAAACTTTTGAATTCCTTGTCAAATATGTTTCTTTGTTTACTTCCTGCTGTAAAAATCAGGCTGGAGACAAAACAAATTAGGACCTTTCAGGGTCGGCTGATACTCAGGTATATACGGTAACTGTATATACGTAAAACATAACTTTTTGGGTGAGCAGACACTTTAAATAGGTTCTGCCCAGGGAGAGTCTTCCATTTCCATTTCCCTGGCACTTTTCTTTAATTAATGTCATTTATCTGGGGGGGAGGGGTGATATAATCCTCATATTATGAAGAAGGTGACAGCATTATTCTGTTTTCCTTGACCTGCCGACATCTCCTTATTATCCAATTAATAGCCTAATTATTGGCACAGCAGTCACTCCTGAATGTGGATGAATCAGGCTGTGTGGGATAAATTCATCAGAAGTCAGTGTGACAGATCGTTCAGTATGAAGATTCACGGCTCCCATGGCTGAACTAGCGTGCAGGTGCGCACGCCTCCGGATCCAGTAGGAGGCTTCAGTCACATTGTGTTGTCTTCACAGCTTGCCTTTCTTCATCGCACAATCTCCTTGTAGCCACAATATAGCTGAGACCCAGAGTGTCATTCTCGCTGGATATGTGACAGTGAAATCAGCTTTTCTGTGAGTCTGTTACAGAACATGCACTGCACTGTATGGGAACTATGGTGGGCAGAAAGTTCTACCATCATAACTATTGGGTTTGTTTAAAAGTGAACGGTCCTGCGACAAGTATTAAGGGTGCCCTTGCTGATTTATGTTGAATAATACTTAATACCACTATGCTGACCCTTAAATTCACTCAGAGACCCCTATAAAGTGGATCAGACAAGATGGATTCTTGATGATCTTCTGCTCTTTATACGTGATTGAGGTCTGCTGCTTAGAAGGCAATAAGCCTGGATAACGAAGAGGTAAATGAGGGCTACAATGGCTGCCCCTATAATAATTGAAATGTAGGTTTCCATTAGGGCCTATTAAGACCATTGCAACCTCATAAAGTAGATCAGATGAGATGGATCCTTGATGATCTGCTCTACAAGATTGATTGAGGTCTGTGGCTAAGAAGGTAATGAAGCCTGGATCTAGAAGACGTAGATGAGGACAACAAAGGCTGCCTCCATAATAATCAAAATAAAGGTTTCTGTTAGGGACCAATAGGGCAATTGCAACCTTAAGTAGATCAGCTGAAATGGATCCTTGGTGATCTGCTCTACATGCTTCATTAAGGTCTGTGGTTTGGAAGGCAATGAAGTCTGGAAAAGGTAGATGATAAGAGGTTTAATGAGAAGAGGTAGATGAGAAGAGGTTGATGAGAAGAGGTAGATGGAAGAGTTATATGAGGACAACAATGGCTGCCCCCATAATAATCTCAATGTGGGTTTCCATTAGGGCCCATTAAGACCATTGCAACCTCATAAAGTAGATCAGTTGAGATGGATCATTGATGATCTGCTCTACATGCATGATTGAGGTCTGTGGCTTAGAAGGCAATGAAGCCTGGATTGAGAAGAAGTAGATGAGGACCACAATGGCTGCCCCTATAATAATCCCAATGTAGGTTTCTGTTAGGGCCCATTAAGGCCATTGCAACCTCATAAAGTAGATCAGATGAGATGGATCCTTAATGATCTGCTCTACAAGATTGATTGAGGTCTGTGATTTGGAAGGCAATGAAGAAAGAGAAGAGATAGATGAGAAGAGATAGATGAGGACAACTTCTTCTCATCTACCGTTACCGTTAGGGCCCATTGATGCCATTGCAACCTCATGTATTCTTTTTCCCACATTTACATTCTGTTCTAAGGAACAAGCTGACAGCTCAGCCAAAAAAGACTTTTTGGACTGAAAATGTTTTGGGTATTACCCTCTGTTGTGCATTGCATTAACATATGTGCTTTAGAGCTGTGCTGTCTGTGCAGTGCATTGAGCATTTCAAAACCTAAGAGGCCAAAAGTATTAGACTCCCTTATGACATTACACAACATTTTAACAACTAGTGTTTGTTATTTTGGAAACAAATACACTATAAAAACAATGTTCACTAAGTTTAATTCAGATATTTTGTTGATACACTGAGGTGAGGTGAAACAAGAAAGTGAAAAATGAGACATCCAACAATATTGTCACAGATCCTAACAGGACTGGTGGATCTGTGTCTGCTTCCAGCTCTGGAATCCATCCATGACACCTAGGGTTAACTTTCCAGCCCTGGAGCTCCCTCTGCTGGACCTTGTGGTCCTCCTCGGTCGCTCCCCCCTCCAGGTGTATATCTAGCCGGATCAGGAGACAGGAAGATGCCTGTACTTTGTGCTCCCATGTGTTTTCCTTCTGATTTCTGCTTGACCTCCCGGCTCCTGACCCCCTGCTTGCTCCTCAGACTACGCTCTCATCTCAACCCTCGGCACTGCATACCGGCACTCCTTCTGACCTCCTGGCTCCTGACCCCCTGCTTGTTCCTAGGACTTCGCTTTCGTCTCAACCCTCGGGACTGCTTACACGCATCTCGTCTGACTTCCCGGCTTCCGACCCCAGGCAAGTTTATATAGACTTCCGTTGCTCTTAAACGCATTGTACCATGTACCAATTCAGCAAGCCAACTTGCACGGGTGCTCTTCTAGGGATTGTGACCTGGGGATTACCTGCAGCCAAACCCAACTCTCTTCGCAGGGAGCTCTGGTGAATACCAGGTAGTCCCTTAGACTCTGCACCCCGGATTGCACCCCTGCCAATCGTGCAAATGGTCCAGTGGGTCCACACCTTAGATTCACCGGTGTCACCGCTGCTCTGGTGTCACCCGCCGTGACAAATATTATCCCCCTGGTGCTAATAATTTTGGCCTCAACTGTATGTGGTGCTTCGATATTGAATTCAGCATAAGAATTCAGCATTTGGATAGGAACAAAGCCAATGTGAGCTTATTTGGTAGAGTAAATGTTGGGTTGTTCGGATTCAGGCGATATTTCGCAAATAATTCTATTAATATTTAATTCGATATTCATGAATATTCGTGTGTATGGCCATACATTGTGAAAATATAATGGCAATTCTCATCAATCTCATCGCGATTGCCTTCAAAGTGAATGGTCACTAAAGATGGTTGAATTTTTCGACTTACTGACTTTGTGAGCTGATTGCAAAGCCCCTGAACATGGTATCATCACCAAAATTGCTGGAGATGTAGAGAAAAAAGTTTTGCTCTAGCATATGTAGTTTTTGCATAAATTTAAAACAAAGTTGAAATTCAGTTTTTCGAAATTTTGACTTGACTTTGAACTTAATTTGTGCAAAAACTATTGGTGTTAGAGCCATACTTTTTTTGAAGTATACCCCCCAACCCTTGTCTACATCTCCAGCAAGTTTGGTGATTATACCATGCTCAGGGGCTTTGCAATTAGCTTGAAATCGTCCAAATGGTCGAATGTTTGAAAAAAATTCAACCATCTCTAATGGTCATATGTGGTATTCATTTTCGCATTGCAATACATAGCCATAAGCTTTGCGAATATCCACAACCATATTCACGAAATTTGTGAATTCTCGAATAGCCGATATTCATCGAATATATAAAAAATTTGAATATTCTAGCTCAACACTAATTCCTGGGTCTAATATCTACTCTATGGAATAAAAACTGGAAGGTTTGAGGTAATGAGTAGTGTTGAGCTCGAATATTCGATTTTCGAATATTTAGCTCGAATATCGCTA
>CM070032.1:226804289-226814700 GCA_036250615.1 Ptychadena robeensis | reverse complement strand
CCCAAGTCCCCCACCTAGGTAGGGGAGATTTGTCCAGTCCTAGGGTGAAGGGACGTCGGAGGTGGATTCTACCCATTTCCAGACGGACCTGGACCCTGGACCCCTTTGTTGTATTTGTCGAATATATTCGCAATTCAAATATTTAAGCACAAAATTAGTAGTTACTTGCCAATTGGTGGTTGGAGTCCATGAGCACAGTGAGCGACTAGGAAATTTTGATTTTTAGCTTCTAAAGAGACTTCAGGAAACAGTTAAATTTTTTTTTTGAAGTTTAATTTTCTATCTGTCTTTTGTCCTTGTGGTGGTTTTAAATAAATGAATGCCATGTTGTCACTGGAACAGATAGAAATGGTCCTAATTAACATTGCCGTTTCTCATGCTATGCGGAGTATGTGGGGGAATAGGACCTCCACACCGCCTGGAGGGCCCTGATGCCCCCCGCTTAACAACTCAGTCAGCTAAACAATAGCAGCCCCCCAACAACTCATGATCTGTGCATAGGGCCCCCTTAATGCTAGAAACAGGCCTGCTCATTAATAGTCAACTTTAGAGGTTCCTACCACCCACACTGTCATACTAGGTAAATTGTTGGGGTGCCCTTTCACTTTCTGGTTCAAGTGGTGAGGGGAAATCATAGAAGCCCAGGTAGCAAAATAATGCAGAACATCTCATTCCAATACTAAATGGGAATGTTGGGCTGGAATTTGGCCATAACCATTATAGAGTCTCCAAACCTTTTCCCCACCGTGTTCACCATGAGTGTATGCAGTGAAAGGTGGGCATGACCTGCCTATTCCATGAGAGTTTTCCTCAACTGTCTCATGACACACTTTTCTCCCCTAGAATGGAGGGGGGTCTCTGTGTGACCCCCCTATACTATGGCTGAAATGTGAACAGAGAAAGTCTCATGGACAAAAGGCACCACCACCTGTGGACAAGTGGAGGCTAGATAGTCTGACCAACAATAACCCCAGGCACAGGGTGGGTGCAACCGGTCAAGTAGGAGTTCCAGGATGCAGAAGTAGGAAAGCTGTCAACATGGCTGACACACACAGCAGACAAACCCTCCTCTGTGTGTGTCAGAGTTGACTACTGGTACTTTCCCTTTCCCCACTGGCCAGAGAGAAGGATGTGACCTCGGAGCAATAATATTTTTTCTGAAAAGCATGCACTTCTCTTTACAGCTATATATAGGGGTACATTCTATTTAGTGTTCCAATCGAATATTCAAAATATTGTGCCGGATATTCGCAATGGCGTGTATTCGTCATATTATGCTTCAACTTTGTTTACCGGCATACATCGTGCATATTTGTGCGCATTGCGAATGGACTTTGATCAAAGAGTGAATACAAAAAGTTGTAAAGCTGGTTCGCTGGAATCTTTGCGAATGATTGGGAACAGCTATGTGTGATGTTAGGCCATAGAATACAGTTGAATCTAATTTTACGAATTTCGAATGTGCCTTTATATATTTGTGAAATTATGCCACTCAACACTAGTCCTATTGGCCACATATTACAGTATGTGCAATATGACTGGGACACACTATGGCATCAGAAGTTCATGGGTGTGTTGTATATAGTCTTCCTGGTCACCTACAAAAACAGACATCGAGCCTACTATGTGGCAGTCTTTAGAAGGATAATGGTCCCCATACACCTTTAGATGTCTATGTCAGATTCCCTTTAGATCTCCTTTTGTTTTACCAAAACCATGTAACATGAGGGACTTTCTAAACAACCAAGTCTACCTGTGTTCAATCACAGAGGACCCGGCATTGTTGGTAGATCTAAAGGATATCTGACAGAGAGGATAAAGGATATCTGACAGAGAGATCTAAAGGTGTATGCCCAGCTTTACAGTTGTAATGTACCACTAGGGTAGATCTACAGGAAGACCAGAACACTCTCTATCTGACACTCCAGGAAGTGTCAGTTTGGTAACAGAACTGGTACCAGTGCATAATGGGATCAAATGATATCAATAAGTTCTCCTAATACCCTTTGTAGTGTGTGGCGTAGAAGGTGTTCACAGTGTCCCTTCCAGGGTGGTTTGCCGGATGAACGGGTGATTTTTGGTCAAGCATAGGCACTAGACATCACTGCTAGCCTGTAACGCTCTGCTGGCTAACTCCTGTCTAGGTCTCCAACCTTCGGGATGAGATAAGGCCAAAATACAAGAATGAAATTTATCAGCGGTCAATCTACTCGTTTGCTTCTATGTAACTCCAATAAAATCGGGGGGAACATGCAAATAGACGGTGCTAAGATTCAGATCATGCCAGACGCATACAAGTCGGCAGGTAAGCATACAAAATGACTTCTTAAAAAAAAATAACAACCATTTAGTAAAGCCTAAAGTTCTAGAAGGAATCCATTGCTTTAAATTCACTTAGAGCCTGGACAGGGGAAATATGCTTCTTTTGGGATCCTCGTCGTACTCGGGTCTGGTACTCCTCAGGTTTCTCCCTTTTTACTAGAGGTTTTTTTTCTGGAGCTTTCATCTTCCAGGAGACGACGGGGGAGTTGACGGCGGCTGTGCCGTAGACCTTCTGATATTTGGTGGAAGCCACATAGGAAGCTTTGACGGTCAACACAACGGCATTCATCAGATTCTTGGCAGCTTGGATCAGGGAAGTGGCACTGTCCAACTGTGAAGGATAAAAATGAGATATTTAGTGATTTGAAATATGAGGCTTAGGGTAATATTTATGTTCATATATACATATGCATTGCGAAGAAGAACAGGTGGTCACTGAGATGCCAACATATTTGTTAATTGTAGGGGGACTGAAACTTAGACAATCATTGGCATCACGCTGACCAACTCTTGGATCAAGAAACAGAAACGTTGTTGCCTTAGGTAGACACTGTTAAAGGGGTTCAAAAAAGAGCAATGCCAGCCCTCATAGATTCTGTCCATGCTCGCCTCAATGAAGAACAGCACAACATGAAGCTGTAAAACATGTACGGCGTTGGGTCTGCATTTAAAACTTTTTTTCAGAGTTTCCATTTGACATAACGCATCTAGCAGTAAGCAGGAAGCACCAATGTTTGTACTATGACCATGAGTAATAAAAATGTACCCCATAAATGCCTCAACCTGTTTTGTGTGTGCGTAGATGTCTCCTTCACCAGGGCAAAATCTTACTGTACATGTTCATTCAGACCAATGGTAAACAGAAACGTTAAGACTGTAACCCTACTTGATGGTGAACGTCCTTTAATGAAGTATGGCGAAGGCTATCTGTCATAGCTCTAATACACATTATAAGACCTGTAATAGATCAAAAAATCATACACTGGCAATGTATGGGGAAAGGGGGGTTCTGAGGGGAGTTTTCCTTGCTTAATAATTTTACCAGACACTCAAGTTAAATTATTTTTGCCCACATGGGGTCATGATTTATTCAAAATTTTTTCCATATACAAAAAACTATCACCACTTTGGGCAGTGGTGGACAGACCACAGCAATGATCGGTTGCCCTCAAGCAACCTGTGAGTATATAGAGTCCATCCACTGTTATTATATGTTTATAAATTGAAATTGTTTGTGAATATGTTTTTACATGTATATTTTTTTGACTAGATAATATTAAAGAATTTGCCAGTTAAGTTCTCCTGAGGAAGCAGATTTTGCGAAACGCGTCGAGACATTGTCTGGCAACAAACATCGATTTATGTATTATTATATGGTTGATTGATAATGACGATGCAATGTATGACTATACTTTGTCATTTTAATAATAAATTCATTTTATATATATCTGTTTATATTTGTGCCTTGAAAGTCCCGGAGTGGAATCTCCATTTTCTCTTTGCCCTTTTCTTTATACAAAAAACTATCTGCGTATACAACACACAGGTAATGGTAGTCACAATTTCTTTTCATTAGGAAAAGGGAGAAGAGAAAGAGGGCATCCTACAGATGGTGGTCCTCGTTTTCCTCTATCACCAAATATTAAATGCAGACCACACCATTGCTGGGAGGTCATTCGTAAAATGTATGTGCACTGGTATCTACTTCGACACGTTTCGTCCTGTAGAGGACTTTTTCAAGAATCGACCAAGCACTAAAATATCAAAAAATACATGCCTTTGATTACCATAAATTAGTTGCATTTACATACATTTTAATTGACTCTTTGGGGCTTTATGGAATGCTTCATTTACCTGTCCTTTTTCATAAGGCCATTTTTTCTTACATCAAAATAATCCTTCCAATAGTGAAGGTATGATTCTGCATAACCTTAAAACACAATATGGGGTTCCTTTAGTCATCGTTCACAAATCAGATACACCCCCAAACAAACACCACATGAGGAAAGGAGACGGTCCGTGCCTTATAAGGGCCCTCATTGCCATTCCACTACCAGTGGGGGCAGGGGTGGCACCCAACACACCTGGGGTGATGATTAACATCTCCTCCCGTGCGTTTGACTCAATTGCTGGGACAAAGGCGAGGCAGGCGGATGACGTCATCGCGCCCGTCTCGGCGGGTGCCTTTATCCTTTGCTTCATCTTCCATGGTGTCATAGCTAATCCCACTCTTATACAAATTATAAGACCTGTAATATGCTCGAGACTAAAGCTAGCCATACACGTGTCGGATTCCATGTCCAATCGATTCATCATCCGATCGATTCCGGCAATTCTGCCGGGAATCGCAGGTGTGATCAATCGGCCAATTAAGAGTATCCATCGCTGCATACCACCTTGTCCAACGGATTCCGGGACGGATCCGTGTCCGATTGTCCACCTCACAAATGGCAACTCCCCCTGATCTGTGCAGAATCGGATCAGAAAGACCAACATGTTGGTTCTCCGTCGGATCCGATTCTGAGCCCCTGATCAATCGGACGTGATCGATTGGACCAGGTGGGCTGCATGCGATTCCGGCACGATCGTTTCACGTGCACGCGCCCGAAATCAATCGTGCCGGAATCCGGTGCGAATCCGACACGTGTATGGGGGCCTTTAAAGCAACGGCCATAGCCAATGAACCAGAGCTGCACAATATTTAACCCCCCCCACACCCCTTGTGAATGGTACAGTCCTGAGGCTTCTGATCATTGCTGCAGCACCTCCCCTGGATCACTGGCTACAAAATCTGTGCATCCTCAACATCCTTTTAGTCGTGGTGAAAGATTAATGTATGACGTTAAAATAAACACCTCAGCTTTAAAATATGTGATTGCCCTCTGCCCTTGCTGTGTGTGTGTATAAATAGCTACCATATTTTTCAGACTATAAGACACACCTTTTCACTCCCAAAATCATGGGGAAAAAGTGCCTGTGACTTATGGTCTGGATGTTGCGCCTTCCGGTCAGCTCTCCTGGCAAGGAGCTTAGCCGGGTAGCTGTCAGATGAGAGATGACAGCCACTGTCTGTTCTTTCCTTTAGAAATGACCTACCTTCTGATAAATCCTCCTGAAGAAGCGTCTCAAAACCGTGAAACGCGTAGGTCAATACACAGGTCTTATGTGCAATATTGGATTGCTATTGATTTATTGATGTCAAGATCCACCTCTTTGAGGATTGTATTGGATCTTCTGTATACTATGTGATTAAAACTGTCTTGTTATTTGAAAAAAAATTACTTTTTTGATTTATTATTACGCTATGACCACCTTAAAGTCCCCGGGTTGTTTGCCAGTGCGATTCCTGACAAACGGGTGCCACCAAAACGAGCTTGGCTTTGTGCCAACCTCTCATGTTCAGATGAGAGATGAGGCCACAGCCGGATCTCCCATCTGAACTGTATTATTGCTTATGCCAGCAGAGCCCAGGGCCCTGCTGATATAAACAATGAAGAGAGAGAAAGATGAAGTCCCACAATTTGACACCCATATGGTTCGCAGCACGCCATAAATGCCACTGGTGTGACATCATGGGTTTCCGGTGTCGGGTGACACCAAACCTAAAAAAGCCAAAAGTAAATGTCAAACTCTGAAAAGAAAAACTTGCTTAAAATCTGTTAAGACATATTTTACTTTCCCATCTACAATGTGATAATCCTGTTCTCACATTTCAGGAATATGCAATTAATGAAGTTGGTGATTGCATGGTGAGTATATAGTCGTGGTTCCCATCCCTACATGGCAAAAGAAACAAGAGAATTCCCTCATGGGACTTTGAGTTGGAACACCGACTTTCTTATCAACACAATAAAGAGTCAATATCTAAAAAGGATAAAGTTTATAAAATTTTTATTTTGAAATTTAATAAACTTTAACCTTTTTAGATATTGACTCTTTATTGTGTTGAAAAAGTCAGTGTTCCCATGAAGGAATTCTCTTATTTCTAGGAATATGCAATTGAAAATAAATAGGGAGTCAGCCAAAGACTAGAGATGGTCGAATTTTTTTTCAAAAATTCGACCATTTCGACGGTTTCTACTTAATTGCAAAGCCCCTGAGCATGGTATCATCACCAAACTTGCTAAAGATGTAGAGAAGGGTTGGGGGTATACAGCAAAAAAGAAAGTATGTCTCTAACACAAACAGTTTTTTCACAACTTAAGTTCAAAGTCAAGTAAAAATTTCGAAAATCGGAATTTCGACTTTAACTTTGAACTTAATTTATGCAAAAACTACATGTGCTAGAGCAAAACTTCTTTTTTTTCAAATGTTCCCACAACCCATCTCTACAACTCCAGAAAGTTTGGTGATGATACCATTTTCAGGGGCTTTGCAATAAGCTCACAAAGTTAGGAAGTCGAAAAATTCGACCATCTCTACGCAAAGACGCAATCACTGCGGTTTTAATGCGTTGCGCCAAAACGCGGGGGAGTTAAAACAACTTTTGAACTGGTTAAAGTGGACAGAGGAAGCAGATAAAGTGAACTGCTTGCAGAACTCTGATCATCTGTAATCAGCGCACATAGGAGATCTTCGTAGGAGAAGACGGAGAAGTTTTAATGCTACAGAATTCATTTTACTAAGAGCTAAGCTTGTTTTCTAAAAACCCGTTGCCAGCATTTAGCTTTTATGCAGATGTATTACTTAAAAAAAAAAAGCCATAAAGCATACGCAAATGTATCGTTTTATTAATATCACACATCAGCAGCAAAAACCAGGAATTAAGCAAAAGCTTTTTCTGGGAATGTAAGATCGTGTAAATTTAACATAACGATAAAAGTTTCTGACAGAGGAACCGGAGGCTGGAAGACCATCACGAATGAACAGGATTACTACATGGTCAGCCTGCCTGACCCGGCTACCCATGATCCAAACCAAAGTCTCTGATGTAATTTGTGTCAAGTCTTCATTAAAGTGTTTATTAAATAAAATGAATTTAAAGCAGACCTACCACTTGCTTTTTCACTGTTATGATCAGCAGCACCATGTGTGCCATTAACCATGTGGGCGTTGGCGGGTTTTTCTTTAGAACCGTGCCACGGGCAATCGTGGTGGAGCGTAACATGCTGAGTTATGCTGAAAAAAGGTGACACACCTCCATTTACATGGAGGTCTATGGCCCCGCCTACCCCCACTCCCTTGGCGTCACGCCAGCCAGTGACGCGTTCGGGGGAAGACCCAGAAGCATCGGCATACATGCCAATGCTCCCGACTGCTGGGGGAATCTGGCGGACAGGTGAGTCTCCCACTAGTTAACTTGGGCTGAGTTTTATGATGCACTTTTATGGTTAAAAGGGCGGAGAACATCTTTGAAACAAAAAAATGTCCTGTAATGAGTAAAACCCAAATGTCCTTCATAGCTCCTCCTTCTTTTCGTGGCACAGAAAATATCCCGCATAGGAAAATACATCATTGTTTAATACAATTACACAGAGAAGCTTTTCCCATTGAAAACCATTCATGGCCCCCCAGTGGCCACTTGTGATACTGCCGGTAATTAACTCCCCGTAGCCTGTCAGATGCGAGATGGAATCTATTATAAGATTCCAGACAACAGCAGGTATGTATATTTTTTGGGGGATTGTGGAGTGTTACACCATCATTCTGCCAGCCCAGAGGTAAGTCAAAAATGTATTATACATATATGTATAAACTACTTTTATGACCAGGGGTGGTCGTAGGCAGATGGGTGCCCTGGGCTAGCACCCCCTCTTGAACCCCCTTCCCATGGAGGAGCAATGGTGCTCTCACGGGTGGAGGGGTTGGTGCGGGTAAGTCACAGACTTACGGACTCTGTGACTTTACTGCAGTCTTCCAAGAAACCCAGAGGTCCGGGCGGTGTTCTTAGATATTTTGCTACCCTGAAATATTTTCCTACCCTTACAACTGAGACGCAGATAGCCCTAGTTTTTGGGTTTTCAGGGTTAATTTTCCGATTTGCATGTGTCAAGGCTAGGGGTTTGGGGGGGGGGGTTAAGGTTAGGGGGAGAGGTGCTTGATAGTAGGAGTGCGTTTTGTGGATCAGGGGTGAAGTTTAGGGGTTCAGGGGGTTAAAATGAATCTAACCTGCCCAATCCTTTAACCTTAACCCCCCAAACCCCTAAGGGCTTGTTTCCATTTACGTCGGGACACCTCCTCCGCCAAGCAGGTAAGTCTAAGATAAACTTACCTGCTCGGCGGAGGATCTGTCTTCACGGCGCTGAGCTGCTCCGCCGATGTTAGGCTCAAGGTAGTCGAGTACGTTGAGCCTCTGCACCGGCAGATATGTAAACAGATGATCCGTCTAGCAGGCAATATCAATGTGCTACTTCGGGACCCCCGACCCATAATGGAAACAGCCTAACTTTGAAACCCGAAAATCGGAAGATTAACCCTAAACACCCCAAAACTAGGTCTATCTGCACATGTGCAGTTGTAAGGGTAGAAAAATATTTTGGGTAACAAATTATCTCAGAACAACTTGACTGTCCATATCCGCCCCCCCCCCCCCCCCCCCCCCCCCCAGGATGATGCCCCTTAAATTAACCCACTAATTATGACCATTATTAATTACCCCCCCCCCCCTCCCCAATCTTTTTTTTAATAAATGATAGCATAATGATAGCCTTGAAAACCACATTTCTAATTCCATTCTTCCTATGACTTATTTCGATGGTTCTGCAAGTTAAAAGGATATGATAAATGAAGTGTCAATAAAGAAAGCAGTGGGCAGAAGAGCCGGCACATCAAAGCGATGACACGGAATTGTAGAAATTTCCATATTAAGTAGAGCACTGACACAGATCGGCCTGCAGAGATGCTATTTATACTCTCCGGGAAGAGAGGGACGCTATGTCAGGTCCTATCTCCGAGCCGCAAACAAATACGTGTTTATCCAGACAAAAACACGGATACAGAGAAGGAAAAATCTACATTGAAAAGTCGGGATCGTAAGACAATGTGACGTGCTCAAACAGGCGCAAAAACGCTTCCGAGAAGGAGGAACGCGGCCTCGTGGCTACAAAGGGGTTTCCATTACCCATCTAATAGGCTGTCTCTATCTCTCTCCGTCATGCTCGGGCTGGGGAGTCTACATTACAATTGGTTCCGCTACAAAGCCTCATTGTTATGAGATCTGGAAATCATAATCGCATTTGATAAACAATATCGCATTGTGTCCTTCCGATGTGTTTATTTAATAAGCAGAGGCTGTAGCCTTGAGAAAACATTTCAATAAAAATACTTGGGCGTCTTGTGCATATTGGCTCTAATGATTCTCCACTTAAAGCTGAACTCCAGGGCATTCAGAGCTTGGAGGTTAACTACCGCATATGCTTGTATAAGCCGCCCATAATTCCCTGTTTCCCTGAAAATAAGACACTGTCTTATATTAATTTTAGGGCTTATTTCTGGGTTAAGAAGAGGTGACCTCCTCTAAGAAGGGAAGTCAATGGAACCCCCTGGCTCTTAGGCATCATTAGTGAAGGAAGTGATTGGCGAGTCTGCCGAGAATTGGAAACATTGTGGGCATTGTGGGATCCTCCAGTGTAGCTCAGGTTAAATTTGTTTTGAAAAACATACTTACCCCGAGCTACACTCGGGCTGCCGCCAGGGTGGTTGAGCTTGGTCATTAGTGATGGCTTGACTTCAGCCAGGTCCGTCCGCGAACAGGCAGATTGGACATTTAATAAAAGAAGATTCAAATTCCTCTATTCACAGGTAGTTTGAATAAAAAATGGAAGAGACTGGACGTGGCGTCACTGACGTCACTTCCGGTTTAAGCCAGTTTTATTTCACAAGAAGAATTCTTCCATTAGCTGGATCTTCCTGATCCGGCCAGAGGAAGAATAGTCACCTTCTTCCCGCTGGTGAACAGAGCCGGGGGAACAAAAGCCAACATGTTATGCTCGCGGCCAAACTGTTCACCTTGCGGCCATCACTATTGGTCATACAATGGATACAATGCACGCTATTAGCTATGATCATTATTAATAAAATAGGTTATGGCCATTACAATCTTTCCATACAATTTCTGTACAATCAAATTTTCTTCTACCAAAACCATGTA
>CM070032.1:226704541-226721960 GCA_036250615.1 Ptychadena robeensis | reverse complement strand
CTTTCACAATGGGCCCAGATCTGCCTGCTCACTGCTAGACGATGTATTATGCTGCAATGGCTATCTCCATCCCCTCCGGCTATATCACTGTTGCAACGTTTATTGGCAGACCTGTTTAGACTGGAATGCCTGGCTGCTGACTCTGACACTGACAAATCGGTGACCAAATTTTTTCGGAGGTGGAAAAAATATATTGCCCAGACGTTACCTTCTGCAGAAATTGTGCGACTCACGTTGCGCCACCGTTACTCGACGTGGTACGCCACAAATGACTTACATAATACGCTGGGAGCCTTGAAATTGCCATCGACTGTTGACCAGCCTGTAACTGACTTGAGTGGGGATTAACCGGTCTGCTAAGACACAAGGCCTCCTGGGGAGTGACCGCTCCGTGCACTTAGGATATGTCAGTCTTAATGCCTTCCCCTACCCCCTCTCCCCTGTTATGTACCTTATGTTGGTCGGGGGCCGATGCCTTTGGGTGTCCTTCTCCCGGCTATTTACGCCTAATGTACCTTTACTGTGCTATTGCATTTTATGTTGTGGTTTTTGTTCTGTATTGTTTTGTTGTCGCTATTGATATAGATGTCATTATCTCCTCTGGAGACTGTTTGTATAATTTACTGCGGAGTCTACGTTATCCGACTCTATATCGTTGACATTATTTGTATGAAAATTTGGAAAATTCAATAAATATGTTTACAAAAAAAAAAAAAATACAAGTTTAACTTGAATTGATTTCTGCCTTGAAATAAAATAGAAACATTGATAAAAATAGAACAGATGTTTGACTCACAACCGCTTATAAGGCAGAGAAGGTAAAGAGGCAAAGGTTATCTATTAAAAAGACTTATTAGTATCTGGTTAAATGGAGCAATACTCTGTGCAAATAACTTGCTGATTGGTTTATCCTTGCATTTGTTATTACTACAGCCTTCTATAAAGTTCAGGTCATGTTTCCTTTATTGGCTCCTGAAGCCCCACCCCTCGTACTCTGCATTATGGGGCAAAGTGGAGTGTTTATATAGGAATAGTTGGATATGAGGCTGTAGGTCCAGCTGATTGAACCTGTTGAAATTAGAAGTCTTGAATTTTTACCTTTAACTTAATTTACAGAGATAAGGCTAAGGCTGCAAGGCTACAACCTGAAACCTGTTTTTTAGTGATGGCCGAACTTCGGCCGTGTCCATCTGCGAACGGGCGGAGCTGACTTTTAAAAAAGTCCGCCATCCACCCGTTCGCGGACCGATTCAAATTCGGGGAATTTGAATCTGAAAACCCGGATGTGACGTCAGTGATGTCACATCCGGCACCTGGAACGCATAGTTCCTGGTCTGCTAACGTCACATCCGGGTTTGCGAGCTGGTTTTTCACTGAAAGACCGGGTTCTCTACCCGGCCTTCAGTGAAAACATCCTGCGGCGGGATCTCGCTGCTTATGATCCCACCGGAGGAAGAATAGAGGGCTCCTTCTCGCCGGCGAACAGGGCGGGTCGAACACCCGTACTGTCCGCTGGCGAGAAGGAGGGCGAACATGCTTGTTCGCAGCCGACTGTCCGCCTTGCGTGATGTTCGGCCATCACTACTGTTATATCTTCCACATTTGGGAGTATAGCCTTAATGCACAAATGCAATAGTTTAATGCATTTTCAAAAACACATAGTGATTTAGCAGAGACTTGTGAGAAGCTGTAAAGATGGATTGCGAACAGCTTTGCGCGATGTAAGGCAATAGAATACAGTTGAATCAAATTTAGAATGTTCCTAAATATATTCACAAAATTACGTAAATTTTAATATATACTATATGCCACTCAACACTATTATTGATACAGATATAGGTCTAAGTGAAAACTATAAAAGGGTCCACCTATTAGACCCCATATGAATAGTGATGGCCGAACTTCGGCCGTGTCCGTCCGCGAACGGGCGGAGCGGACTTTTAAAAAGTTTGCCGTCCGCCCGTTCGCGGACAGATTCGAATTCCCCGCCTCTAGGCAGGGAATTTGAATCTGAAAACCCGGATGTGACGTCAGTGACGTCACATCCGGCACCTGGAACGCATAGTTTCTGGTTGTGCTAACCGGATGTCACGTCATTGATGTCACATCCAGGTTTGCGAGCCGGTTTTTCACTGTTCTCTACCCGGTCTTCAGGGAAAACATTCTTTTCAATAGAGGGCTCCTTCTCGCCGGCGAACAGGGCGGGTCGAACACCCCCTACTGTCCGCTGGCGAGAAGGAAGGCGAACATGTTTGTTCGTGGCCGAACTGTCTGCCTTGCAGGCAGTTCGGCCATCACTACATATGAACAGAAAGTCGTTAACAACCAAAACACTATAAAATATCAAAGGGCCTTAGCCAACTAAAGGTGCCCATATATGGTGTGACAGGCTCTTAACAGATGACCCTTTCAAATGCAACATAATGACATCGCGATGACATCACCACACTGCGCTCAGGGGCCTGTTGATTGGATGTGACCCAAGGCACACCACTGTAGGTGCCCAATTCTAGGTCAATCCTTTGGTTGGGGACCCTGATACCTTGACATTTGTTTAGGATTTATGGACATTCCGTTACCTGTTCGACAGACCTGTCTTTGAGCGGGATTGGTTGATCCCGATCAAAGACAGGGGTGGCCGCATAATAATTTTAGAAATTCTAACAACCCATGATTGAACAGAGCAGTGTTGTTGGTATGCCAGGCAGGAGGGTGTATATATTATTTCACTAGTAAAAGAAGTAGCGATATCTGTAGAAAGGCAATACCCACCAAAAATTTCCTTAGACAGTGTTTCTGCTTCTACTGCTCTTCTTTTTTCAGTTTGGGTTGCACAGTATGTCTCCAAGTTTTCCCACTCCTGTAGATATTACTTGGAAGGTTTCAAAAGACTAAAAGAAATGTACTATTTCTATCCCTGGTTTCCTTGTACGCCCCCTGCAGTCTTATATTTCCAACACCATATGAGTTCTGTGCCATAGCTCCCAGTCATTTGTATTCTTCACCCTTCAGAGTTTCTGCTACCAACGTAGATATTTGAATAGCTGTATGTGTGTGCCTAATGAGTGTTTATATTCACCATATGAATCACATTTTTTCATTAAAGTGAAACAGGTTTAATTAGTGATTTTGCTAAGTGGGTGCCCCAGCATGCTTGACATGAATACTGGTATTTATATAGGCAACCTATGTTCTAAGAAATTAAATAAGACTAGAGGCCCTTTATATTTTCTTCAGTTGAGTAATTGCTTTTCATGATCATTTTGCCTTCATGCTACAAGTCTAGTCCCAGACAAACCCCCAACTGCTAATAACATCAGAATTGCCCCCTGCCGTGGTTTTCTAGTGCTTGTCTGTAAGTGCGTTTCCAGCTAGTACAGAGGAAGAACATATCATAGCCAATCCTAGGTGTGTCACCACCTGATTATTAGTAATTCAAAATTGCAGTGGCGCAATGCATGTCAGAAGATGTACCTTGTAAGCACATAGTGAGTAGATGCCTCTGACCTGTTGAGTTGACCAGATATTTAGGACTATAATCTTAAAACAAACAACTCATGAGGATTTGTACCTTTAATCTTTTTCAATAGTGTTTCTCAAGCCCGACTTAACGCACCCTGAGTTACATTCGGGAATATTTTAACTATCCTCGGTAAGCCAACAGTGATGGAGAGTATCTTGTTCAGGTGTGCCGCTTCAGGGCCATCGATGGAGACAAAGAGGTGGGGAGGCAGCACCATTGACCTCCATGTTATGGAGGCATTACCAGCTTTTTCAGCACAACACCGGCCTCATCGATGAAGCTGGGGATGTGAAGAGGGAGAAAGGGAGAGCAGAGAATTGCCCATGGCTCCCTTTTAAAAGCACACTACAGATGGAAAGCTCAGTAGGTTCATTTGTATAATTCCACACACTTAATGATTTATATTACATTAAATACGAAATATTGTATACTTTATAACTAGCTTACTGCCAGAATGTGGTCAAGTATAACGAACAGTGCAGGAATTCTGTTGTTTAAAAAAGGCTCTATTTAAGAAACATAGATAAGACTATACATACACCTGCATGTAAAATGAGCCATACACATATCCACTCTGCGGTCGATTCCCGACCATCGAATGCGGCCACCTTGAATGATCAACCCAAAAAGGTTGCAATCGAAAACAAAAAAAAGGGGATCGAACAGGAAAATTCCATCTTGTGAGATCCATGTTCGAACCCCATTACTTTGAATGGAAACCCTTGATCAGGGATCGACCAATGCAGTGAGCATTGATTCCCTGAATGATTGGTGAATGATCTTTCAGAGTAGTGACGTTACCACATTACGAACGATCATTCAATGATGGAAGGGGAATCTATACGTGTATGGCTAGCTTTAGAGAAGGAGAACAATACTTATTACAGACATTTTATTTAGCTATGCTGTCTTTGTTTCTCTCCCACCACCCACGTCTCACCTGATCAGCAACGGCACGTGCCAGCTTGTCCATCCTGGAGCCGGCCTCGGCGATCTTCTTGGCAGCGTTAATCACATCTGATGTATTCTTTAGTGGACCTTTCCCTCTGCAAAAGAAAACAGACTAATTGCAATTCAGTTAAAGGACTAGAATAAGCACCTGATCCGAACTACCTTAGTCATTGATCGCCCCCTTTTCACCGTTGTATAAATGATCGGTAATTTACTGTGAGTTCACCTCTTAACGGCACGCTGGAGAAAGGAGGAAACCTGCCAGCTTCCGCTCTTATCTGAATTTCCTCGCCAGCAATTTAGTTTGATGGCTTCTTCCAGCTCATGAATTATCTTTAATAGTATGTACATTTTTAAGTGCTCATTAGGGAGACAGGCCTGCGGAATACAAAAGTTGGAGAATCCTTTCTAGAGGCTGCTGGGTCCAGCGAGCACATGTTGGAAAATGTCCTCTTCATTACCGGACGTCAACCAATCAGTAATTGTGCACCTACCCATCAATCAGATTTGCCGTGTCACTGGAAGACTATACCTGTTTGCTCAATGAGCCGTTTTGATTGAAATGGCTGTTTGAAGAGGTATTCTGGCCTTGTAAGGTACAACTTATCAATGAGGAACAAAAGTTGTGGAAGGGGATACACATATATACGTACTATCTATACCAAGACCATGAAAATTAAGACCTTGCAGACCTATGTGTGTAATATGTAAAAATATTTGAATACTTTATTCATTTGAAAATACAATTTGATTACATAGTATCTATCTGGTCTAATTTAGGTGTCAAAGCCAAAATAAACCAGGTATTTCATTTGTATAGGGTTGTGTAAAACTCAATATACTGTAAATCACGGTCACCCAACAGGTGGATTGTGATCTACCAGTAGACCTGGGTTAATGCCTTACCCAATGTTTGTAACAGTTCCCCCCCTTCCCTGTCCTGGGATCAGGGGTAGCAAAAGACTTTATATATTCCTGCTAGAAGACAAGTAACGTTGTTACCTTGCAATTTTGCTGTGTGTGTGAGCATTCCTAATTACACTTTCAGAAACCTATACATGGCCTGGTTTGCACCTGATTGTTTAGCCCATCGACCGCCGTGCGTGCTCCCGCCAATTGCCACCTGGTGAGATCGACTAGGAATCTCCCTGCCGATCCCATTATTTTGATTCAAAGTAGTGTCCCCCACACAAAGGGTACCTGCCAATTAGCTGAGAGGCCGGCTGCAGCTGCATGAAGTCATCCTGCTGCAATCAATCCCTCATCTATCAAGGAAGAATTTCCTTGTGTATGGCTACCTTAAAGCCTTGAACGGGGGACACTATAGCTCAGGAAGTGTAAAGCCCAGGGATGAGGAGTTCACCAGTCTGCAAAACATGTCTGGGTTAACCCTGGGTCATGCTACATGTGTCGGGACCCCCTCCACTAAGCGTATTGCTTTACGGAAGGTCCTGACGGAGCACATTCACTTACCTGCTCAGCAGATGCTGTGTTTTCACAGCACCGAGACGTTCCGCCGATGCAAGGCTGACTGTAGTGGAGTACATTGAACCTCTGCATCGGCGGATGTCTGAACACAGCATCACAAGCAGGTAAAGTCTATGTGCTACATTGGGATCCCTGCCAAGTAGTGATGGCCGAACCTCGGGCATGTTCGTCCGCGGACGGGCGGAGCGGACTTTTAAAAAAGTCCGCCGTCCGCCCGTTCGCGGACAGATTCAAATTCCCCGCTGCTAGGCGGGGAATTAGAATCTGAAAACCCTGGAAAACCCTGGAACGCATAGTTCCTGGTGTGCTTACCGGATGTGACATCACCGACGTCACATCCGGGTGTGCGAACCGGCTTTCCACTGAAAGACCGGGTTCTCTACCGGTCTTCAGTGGAAACATTCTTCCTGCGGCGGGATCTCGCCGCGTATGATCCCACCGGAGAAGAATAGAGGGCTTCTTCACGCCGGCGGACAGGGCGGGTTGAACACCCGTACTGTCCGCCGGTGGGAAGGAGGGCGAACATGCTTGTTCGCGGCCGAACTGTCCGCCTTGCGGGCAGTTCGGCCATCACTACTGCCAAGCACTGTGCTTAACGTAGGGGTCCCGACGGATGTGGAAACATACCCTTACAGTCACATACCGAATCAGGACCCTACAACAATAGGCTTATTATGTCTATGGTACAATTTGGCCCTCACGGTGTCATTGTGACCACACACTGCTTTTTCCTTATTTATAGCTGATATTATTTAAACCTTACCAAGAATTGTAAAATATAATGTTTTATTTCTTTGCCTTATTTTCTTACATTTATAATCTTTATACTACCAATTCTCTGTATTTCACTTAGAGCTTCGGGATGATGCCATGAGCCAGAGGGCTTATGGTTTGCAGTGACCTTGTTGTTAGGTAAATAAGTAATAGCAATGCTAATATATCTATTTGTTGATTGAAAGAGTAGCTGAAGGCATTTCTGTGCCGGGAATAATGGAAGACCTTTCATATACAAAGAAGCGATTTACAGTAAAAGCCAGGTGTTTTATCTATAGGCAGCAGATACAGGATTGAGGGTTGGCAGCAAGGGATTGTGGGTTTTAAAATGAGAACATTTTTATTATAGACCATCTATCATCAGATGTGATTTTTTCATTTAAAATTTCATGTATGCCGTTACGATGAGCTGCTCGTTTTTTTCTCCAGATTGCTCATTAGTTATGGTAGTGCTTACGTTGTATGCTGGATATGTAGTGGCAGTATCAGTGGTATTTATGGCATTTTTGGTAGTTACAAAAACTTCTTCTGTGGGGGGGATCCCTGTCAGGTCACTACAGGAGAAGGGGCGCCCATCAGTGAAGGTGGAGAGTCTAGTTCAGAGGCTGCAGTTTGTCCTCCTGACACGAGGGGGGCCCAGCGTAGAGAATATAAAAACTCTTCTGGCCCGAAGAAAGAATTTAATTGATCTGGGTAGAGAGGAGGAAGTCAGTTCAAGAGCCTGTTCTTGGTGTCCCCAGGATCTGAATTCTGCCAGATGGAGTGCACGGGTGGCACTGGAGCTGAACAACCTGGAGTACAGATCTGCTCTGATGCCTTTTGGTCACAGGTGCAGCTTAGCAAGGGAAAAGTGGGGTTGGTCCCTCCCAGCGGAGGGGAACACCTCCTGAGAGCCCAGGAGCGGGAGATGGCTGGAGCTGGGTGGAGCATCGGAGATCCTCCAAGGGTGCCCTAAGGAACTGTCTGCTGCTGTGCCTGAGGTCTGGGTACTGGACTGTTACAATATCTTAACTACCTTAAGAGCTAAGGATAAAACCTCTCCAAATGATCTATGTACCCACAAAAGATCATTGTCTTTGTGATTGTATAGATTTTATCCTCATCCTGAAGAAGTGGCCCAGTGAGCCACGAAACGCTGTGTACAAAGTGTTGATGTAACTTGGATTATAATAACAAAAATAAAAATGTTTTTAATTCTCAAAAACGGGCGCCTCTACAAGAACCTTCTTTTCCTTTTAGCTGTGGGTCACTACCCCCCTTACCTATATCTTCTTACCGGAATGAGTACGGACCAAGCATTCCATAAACGAACCAGTCACCCACAGGCTCACAGGGAGCAAAAATATAAGTCAACACAAAGTAAAGATAAATACAACGAAAAACCATCCCCCCTCTAAAACACCCCCCATACCAAACAAAGAAGACTGCTCCTCCACAGGAACCAAACCTAGTACCTTAACTTGCCTGTAGTGTGGTGTGAAGACTGCACTTTGCTCTAAATAAGACTTTACAGTTCCCAATTGTTGTGCTGTGCCTCAATAAAGTACAAGATGCTCTATACTGGTTCCTGGTTCACTACCCGACACCTGCACATTTCACTTCCTTCTCAAGACCCTTCTTCCTTCACCGGGCTACTGATCTGGTCACTACTGCCCCCAATCTCACCTCTTGAAGAGCTTCCTAATCAAAAAACCCATCGACCAGCCATGCTAGTTCTACCACAAGCCGTGTGACAGAGTTGGGGCATAGGAAAATCGAAAGGACCTGGTTGCTCTGGTGGAAATAGTAATAATAGAAGTTGTAAAAGCAGTGGAAGAACTAGCATTGGAAATATTGGAAGTAACATTGTAATAAGTATTAAGAAGCTGTAGAAAAACATTTGGTAGGTATGAGTAGAAAACTAATGGTCTTGGTAGTACTGGTAATTGTTATTGACATGGTTGTAGAAGAAGTGGTGGCAATGCCATAGGTACAACAATGTTGTATCAGTGCACATACAATAATGATTTGATGAATGATAACCTTTCATACTCATCATATTTCATCATACAGTTTCCTACCTGGTGAAATCCGTCATCTCCATCATGATCATACACATCTGTTTGGCCAGGACAATGATGTCGTTACCGCTATCATCCCATTTGGCTACTTCAGCATCCAGCTTGCTCTTCTCTTGGTGGAATATTTCCACTTGCTCTGCAATTTTGGCCTTCTCTTCTTGTGGGAGTTGGGCCATGATCGCCTGTTAGGTCAAACAAACAAGGGTATTTAGCTAGCAGAATATTAACCACATGTCACACAACTGCTGATATGAAGGTCAAGAATGAAGATCAGAACACAGCATGCACTCTATGTACCCTTGGACAATTAGTAAAGGACCAGGACCTTTCGTAGATCAGCTCCCTCTGCTGGTGGAAGAGATTGTGGGACTTAAGGTAGCTCCCTCTCCTGTGCAATACCTGACTATCAGACCTCCTCATCATGTACTTGAAAACAAGAACTTGCCTGCAAACAGGTCTTATAGTCTCTGTTCCACAGGCTCTGATTACATCCATCTGCTATCTTGTTACCGACCCTAGACTGTTTTTGAATACCCTGCTTGCCCTGACTATCGCCTGCCTGCTTGATTACATCTTTGCCTGCCATCTCTGTACCTAGGGACCACAACCTGGGAGTTCCTTGCAACAAAACCCAGCTAGTTCTAGCGAGTACTGGGGGGCTTCTTAAGGTAGCCATACACGGCCCAAATTGCACTAGATTTTTTGACCATGAGTGCTCCCGCCAATCGACCGGGGGTTGCTAGGCCAAAATTCGGGTGGCCCCACCTGGAAAGATAGACCAGGAATCTCCATCAGGTGATCCGACATGCAGGTAAAAGGCCGGCAGTCCCCATTCAAACAATGGCCAGCACACAAGGGTGCCCGCCAATCAACTGAGAGGCCAGCTGCAGCTGGATGACGCCATCCCACTGAAGTCGATCCCCTTGATCTTTCTAAGCAGAATCACCTCGTGTATGGCTACCTTTAGACTCCCTGGCTTATACTTATCTGGTGGCACAAGGGGTTCATCCCTGACAGAATGTTATCTTGTGGCTGTGTATAGTAATACTCATATACCCATATGTATCATTTTTATATGTAGAAGGGTTCTGTATATGGGGACCATGTTGAAGTTCCAAGTGTAGGACCTCTCTTTCTGTTGGGTAACTTTACTTGTAAAGACAAATAAATAAGCAACACTTGACATTGCGCCTTTGTTAGAAAACTATCCAAAAGTTAAGGGCCTTTTAAATACTGATAGCAATGAGAAAAAAAAAGTACAAAGCAGAGTCCGTTATTGAAGGTAATCGCTGACATGACTATAATTTGGCTTCCACTGACCTTTGGAAGTCACACGTATTTGGTCCTTGATGTTAAAATTAGAGAGGTGGCAAAATGTTGAAATATAGAGAGTACTTCAACATTTTTATAGCCGCTGTTCTGTCTAGCGAACGTAACCTCCAATTCTCATTGAAAATAATCCTCGTCAGTATTTAGAATTGGCACATTTGCTGGGGAAAATGTAAGTGGCCCACAGTTTCCATTTTACCTGTGCTGAAAATTGATCCTTAAGAAGTATAATTGCCAAACATTTACCGAGTATACTTACTAAGAATAGACGCATATAAGAAGTTAATGTAGTTATTTACTTCCCTTGGATTTAATGCTAGATACCAGAAAATTCTTTTCAAAGACATGTTTTTATAAAGAAGTATGATGAGATGTTGACATTCATTGAGAATCAAGGCATTGTGTTTTTCAAGGAAAGCTCTACTTTCTATAATATAAGTATAAAACCTTAGATTCTTATTTACTAGCTTGTGTTAGCTGTGTGGTGGCCGAAAAGTTCACCCGGCGGACAGTTTGCGGCAAACATAGCATGTTCGCAGTTTGCAACACTGTCAAACATTATGGGTGTTCGACCCGCACCCTATACCTTTACATGAAGGTAAAGTGTCAGGAGTAAGGTGGGACAGTACAGCCAATAACACATTTTCACTCCTGGAGGACCCCCCCCCTTATAAAAGTAGCAGCCCAGCGGCCATTTTACATGTATCCTGTGTCTGCAGTACTAGATAGATAGGGAGAGCTGCTGCTGATTATGGGATTGTTGAGCTACTTTGTTATCATACTCCATCCAGTGATCTGTAGCTGAACTATAGCTAAGGTGTTCTGTTGCATGTAGTTCATCATTACTGCGCCACAAAAGTCCTTGGGGGTGTGCTGTATTATGTGACCTGTGCACTGTGTTCTATTACTGAGCTGATGTGTACTGGTAGTTGTAGTTCATCGTCACAAATTAAAGCAGGACATTGCAGAGAGATCTGACTAAATGTGATCCCCTGCAGAAGGTGCTGTCAGCCCACTCCAGATAACTTTTGGTAAAATCTGTATCTAGATGTGATTTCCGGCCATTAGACCTGAAGAAAACAGCATTTTAAAAAATCCATATTTTGGGGGAGAAGTTTACCCATTGACCCCCCTCTGGCATGACACTGTCCAGGTGGTCGCACCCTTTTGACATTTTTTTAATTAGTATTTTTGCTACAAATATGACCTGAAGGTTTGAGAAGTTCGCCCTCCATTAAAGTCAATGGAGGTTCGCCGCGAACATGCGAACAGCGGGTATTTGCAGAAGTTTGTTTCGCATGTTCGCAAACAGCTGCAGCTGATGTTCGTCCATCACTAGTGGTGGCAGAGCTTGCAACAAAAGTTTTCAGCAAAAAGTAAGTAGGTTTTAGATTTAGGGGATTCCGGTGAAGAACATTTCGTCTTTGATCCTTAACTCCAGAGGCGTAGCTAGAAATGACTGGGCCCCCTAGCAAAAATGTTTATGCCCCCATCCCAACCTGTCACTCCAATCCCTGCCCTTCCAGGGGTGGTGGGCCCCCCTTGTGAATATGGGCCCCATAGCACTGCTATGGCTGCTATAGTGGTTCCTACACCACTGCTGAACTCCCTGAGCTTCTCTTCCTCTATTATGTTGTCTAAAGGTAGCCATAGAAGGGACGATTGACCGCCGTGCCTGACGTATGCTTGGCTGCAAATCAGGTGCGCCCATCTGGTATTGACCAGGATCCTCCAGCATGTCGGAACGCACGGTGATCCGGGATGTCTGTAAATTCCCAGCCAATCCTATTAAAGGGTGCCCACCAATCCTCTGAGGGGGTGCAGTTGGTCCCTCATCTATCGAGGCGGAATCGAGGCGTGTACTGCACTACGTTAACCCTGCATTGGCTCAGTGCCGTGAGAACACAGCATCCGCCGTTTTAGTGTATGTGATCCGTCGCAACCCCCTCCAAGCACTGCGCTCCTGACAGATCATGAAACGCTGTGGAGACATAGCCTAAAGCTGCCCATATACAGGTCGATAACCTTGCAATCAAGCAAGCTTCCACAATTGAATGGCGTTTTGAGGTGCAACACTTCTGCAGCATTAACATTGGACAATGGACGTTGGATAGGGTTTACTAACATATTTGTTCCCTGTTCAATCGATTGATTGCCCGTGGGTCGATTCAAAAAAAGATCTGTGTATGGCCACCTTAACTGTGCCAACGCCTCTGCTTCATTACCACTTCTTACTGAACACCTATTACATCATATCCCTCTAGAACAGAGCAGCCCTCCCAAACAGGAAATCCATTATCTTAACTACCGCTATTGCAAAGAACATTTTACATTCCGATAATTGTATGTGACGAATACACGTAATGATGTCCTTGAGCATAGAGACAAATGAATGTTCACGGCAGTCACCTTTCTTCGTATTGTTAAACAATTTGTTTTCAACTAAAAATGTTGCTGCAACTGCTCACCCGTGGTATGGTGAATTCCAGATCTCAACAAGCAAAACCCGACAGCAACCACCCCCCCCCCCTCTTGCCCCTGGGTGCAGCGCTCATATGTAGACCTGGTTTCATCAACATTGACAATTTTACTGATGTAGGACCGCAAAAGTTGATTAGGAAATCTGGGTCAGCGTGTGACCACTTCACAGGTTAGGTTTTGGGGGCCGCATGTGGAGGACCAAGGGGGGCTGTCGAACAACGCCGAAAGGGCCGCATGCGGCCCCCGGGCCTCAGGTTGGGCACCTAGGTATTAGTCAATGGAAGTCATATGGTGGTCACACTCTCGGATTCCTTCTGGGGTATCAAGAGTTATTTGTGAATTTCTCTAACCTCCCCTCTGTGATAAGATTGGTTCTGGACTGGGTTTCCAAGTACAAAAGGCTCTGAGGAGGCACCTGCTCTGAGCCTTTTTTTACCTGGGAACCCCAATCCAGTAGAAGCCTCGTAGATATGTCCACTGCCCTCAAGATACCATCAATCCTAAGGAACTATACGTCTTAACATTCCCTACTGCCTAGGTGCCCAAACTGCGGCCTGGGGGCAGCATGCAGCCCTTTGGGCATTGTTAGGTGGCCCCCCTTGGTCCTGCACATGCGGCCCCCAAAACCTCATTTTTAATGCATAGGGCATAGCAACTCTTTTGTGTAGTGGTCACACACTAATCCAGCTTTGCTAATTAACTTTGGTGGTCCTACATCAGTAAAATTGTCAATGTCTACATATGACCGCTGCACCCAGGGGCAGGAGGGGGCTTGGGTGCTGTTCTGACTGCCTATCGAGATCAAGGTTATGTGCGGCCCTTTAGTGATGCTAAGGGCCACACTTGTGGCCCTTCATATCAACTCAGTTGCCCACCACTGCCCTACTGTCCTCAAGCATGCTTTACTGTCCTACCAACCAACTGTGCTGGAGAACCACAAAACTCAGAATTGTCTATTATCTTATCTAGAGAGTAGGGGGTAATTCCCAGTAAAAAAGAAGGCTTGTACAAGGCGCCCAATGTCGGTTGATCCAAGAAAAGGTAAATACATTGACGCAATTTGTAGCTGTTACTGCCACTTCATCAGGATGAAATTTTTACAATTTGTTTTTGCAGTCACTTTGAACTCTCCTTTCTTCAAATAACTTCTTTCTTCTTCCTGGATAGCTTGTTGCCAAGGTAAACTCTGGCAACAAGCTATCCAGGAAGAAGGAGGAAGTGATTGGTACAAGCCTTCTTTTCTACTGGGAATTACCCCCTACTCTCTAGATAAGGTAATTGTATACCAAAGTCGGGACCAGCACTGCTCGCTTGTTGTGTTCCCCTGTGGTTGCCCAGAGGCAAACAAGAGCAACCACCGAAGAAACATATAAACCATGTGAACTTGGGGGGGGGTCCGGGGTTCACAGTCAATACACCGGAATCAACAAAGCTTTATTTAAGCCAAAAGTAACACATCGGCTTAGCTTCAGCCATTCAAAATAACCTCCTTTAGCAAAGGTAAAAAGGATAAATATAAGGCTCACGTGGGGAGACGGTTTCTCCCAAAACCACCATTTGTCCTCTCCAAAGGGAAGCAGATCCAGGCTTGTCTGTCCTCCAGAAAAGCTAGCCATACACGTGTCGGATTCCATGTCCAATCGATTCATCATCCGATCGATTCCGGCGATTCTGCCGGGAATCGCAGGTGTGATCAATCGGCCAATTAAGAGTATCCATCGCTGCATACCACCTTGTACAACGGATTCCGGGACGATTCCGGGACGATTCCGGGACGATTCCGTGTCCGATTCCACCCTGATCTGTGCAGAATCGGATCAAAAAGACCAACATGTTGGTTCTCTGACGGATCTGATTCTGGGCCCCCGAACGATCGGACGTGATCGGACGGACAAGGTGGGCTGCATGCGATTCCGGCACGATCGATTCACGTGCACGCGCCCGGAATCGATCGGCCCGGAATCCGGCCGGAATCCGACACATGTATGGGGGCCTAAAGTGTCCATTACTCTTCCCCCTTGATTAGGTCAGGTGACCTGGTTATAAGACTGCTGTGCAGCCAACATACACCCCCAGGTTCTGGGGGTAGGAGGCCCTCCCAACCATCCTGCCTATTCACAGCCAAGGCCAGCAATCTCACAAGCTGCAGTCCACAGACTGCTATTCAAATCCTGGACTGTGTCCATCCAGCACAATCTGTACCGACAGTTTAAAAGGACAAAATCTCTCTACACACATACAATTCTCATTGAGTATATGATACGCTTCTCCCTTGTATATATATATATTGGGGCTTTTTTTGGTGTCAACTACTGATTTTGAGTCGGTACTCAAAAGAAGATGACAAAATCCAATGATCAATTGTCTTAATGGAGTTCAAATGGTTGGGCTTTTAGGTACACTATATAGTATAATAGTGCCCTTTCCTTACCATTATACAAATAAATGACTCATAATAATAATATTTTAGTATACTAATTCAGTTCTGAATATTTCTTTTTTGTTTTTCTACTTAAAACCAAAGTGTTTCTGAATCTATTATTTGAAATAGTGTTTGACTATATCGTTTGGTACATTGGCCAACTGACCATAGCTTTGGCCATAGCGCTCAGTAAGATTGCACGCAGTGCCCAAAGCAGCCAATCACACGAGAAGCACCATGGCAACTGAAGATCTAAATATATGCCAAGATGACACCTTCCTTGGCTATAAATGGTATTTCCCATATAAGAGCAGATGCTGCCAAATCCTATATAAGAAGAAGGAGCCCAGACCTGTAACATATGTCTTATGTAATGGGACCATCATGGAACATTACAAACATCACTCCAGCACATTAAGTTGTTGCATACATTAAGTTCAAAATCAAGTCAAAAGATTTGGAGCTGAAATTGTGACTTTTTTTTTACATAGTGGTTCTCAACCTGGGGTACCAGATCTCAGGGGGGCGCACCGTCAGTGCTCCCATGCACTTTCTCTGTAAGCTGATTCCAGCTTGGGGTGATAAAACTGTCTCAATTTGGTAATACAGAGCTGGGCTCTGGCTGGTAAAATGTAAACAAGCAGCTGCACCATCCTGTGGATGGATTTTTACTAGAGATGCTGAAATGTATTTTTGAAAATCTGGCTAGTTAATTAAAATGACCCTGAGCATGGTATCATCCCCACAATAGCTAGAGATATAAAGAGGAGTTGTGTACATGCAAGTTTGGAGGAAGGGGACGTTTCCCCAAGATCAAGAGCATTGTGACAACACTTGAAGGCCACTTGAGGGTAGGAGTTGGGGGAGCTTGGCTTGTTTTGGACACAGGCAAGGGGGACCTTAAAGAAAAAAGGTTGGGACCACTGACCTAGAGCAATACTTTTTTGTAATGTTTCCACAACCCTTCTCTATATCTTCAGCAATTATAGTGACAATACCAGGAGCTTTGCCATAAACTAACAGTGGTGGGCAACTGAGTTGATATGGAGGGCCCCTCGTCATCACTAAAGGGCCGCATTATAATATTATTATTACCATTTATGTAAATAGCGCCAACATATTACGCAGCGCTGTACAATACATTAGAGTGGAGATACAAACACACAATAACACACAGGTACAGGTATGACATAGGAGGAGTAGAGGACCCTGTCCGGACGGGCTTAGAATCTAATAGGTTAGGGAACAAGGTATACAATAGGTAGGGGGATGGGACTGACATGGTGGTGATGTTAGGGGTGAAAAGATATCTATCCAGGCCCTCCCCCCATCGACCTATCCCAGCAGGCAGTGGAGCAGATCCCGACATGCAGTCAAAACCCGACACCAACCACCGCTCCTGCCCCTGGGTGCAGCGCTCATATGTAGACCTTGTTTCCCCGATCATCACTGACAATTTTACTGATGTAGGACCGCCAAAGTTGATTAGGAAAGCTGGGTCAGCATGTGACCACTTCATAGGTAAGTCGCTATGCCCTATGCATTAACAGGTTTTGTGGGCCGCATGTGGAGGACCAAGGGGGGCCCAAAGGCGTTGGGCGTTGGGCCACAGGTTGGGCACCTAGGAAGTAACATATCAACTAGTAGAAATGTCCTGACCATCTATTTAAATAACCAGTGCCTTGACACTACAACATACAGGCAGTTCCAGTGTGTGGCATACAATGCTTTCTGGGGTATAACCTTCAGCATTCAGCCTCCATTTATGTATTAGTTAACATCATTATACTGTCAGATCATACCGCTGGCTTACAACTTAGCAGACAATCAAAATAAAATGAATTGAAAGTTGATCAAATTATTCCTCATTATGAAAGGCATTTGGAGTAAATGCTTTTAACGAATGAACATTTTCTTTTTTTATGATTATTCAGTCAGTGGGATGTATTATCATCTAGCGGTACTGACTTCTATCATAATTAATGTGTGGGCAAATACTGTTAATGCATCAACATTAATAGACAAAAGCAATAGCAGTTCTAATGGGAATGAAGTTCTTTTCAGGATGTCTGCTCTTGATAAATATAATTATTTGGTGGAACTTTTTGTTACTTCTGTCTTATTACGGTTATTGAACACAGTACTAGATAAAATAGCATTTTTACAATGCGCTGTTGAGGTACCCACTTCCCAACAAGTCTGTGCAGGAAGAAATCTCACTCCAAATAAAATCCTGTCTCAAATTTTTTTTTGAGAATCTTTTAACCTCGCTAGCCCACTGCTGAGGTACAGATTTCTGGACCAAAAGCACAATAGACTTTAATGGAACATTTTTTTTTACACTGTAGGCCTGTAACTTCCCAAAGTCTGTCCATACAGGAGTCTGGTGAC
>CM070032.1:226625151-226636856 GCA_036250615.1 Ptychadena robeensis | reverse complement strand
GTATTCTATCCGGAGAGTCCACAAAACTACAACGTTGTGGTAGATTAATGGAGATTGGTATGGATCGACCTAAGTGTGTGGGGGTGGGGGGGGGGGGGGGGGGTGGGGGGGGGGGGGGCTTTAGAGTTACCTTTAGGACAGAAACTCCAGTTTGGACTTTAATGTGCAAAATAGCCTCAGTTATGACGGTGCAAAAAAAAAATCAAACCCAATAATTATTTATCTCCTACACACACGCATCATTTCACTATACATAATGAAAACCGAGATCACGCATGATCACAGCGTCCATCTTGTTAGAGTTCTTAGGGCATCATTCATGTGGGACACAATGGTCCCCTTTCCTAATCAACATAATTTGTCTCGTAGGGGGTTCCCTCGATGGTTTTAAGTGCGTCGCGAAGACACGGGCTGTATTTAGTTGCTGACTGTAAGGTATAGTATCCAGTCCTCGTACATAACACATGCACAGGCATTGACTGAGCCCATCGATGCATATTAACGATGTCAGCAAAGGCAAATCTTCCCGCTGGCGGAGGACGCCTCATGAAATCTGCAAATCGTGCTGTTTGCCACGACCCTGAATTAAAATGATTAGTCTGCCCATGATTTTAATAATGCAGGCCGCGTGTGTTCATATTCATGCCCAAATTATCGGCTTATGGTCCTTGATCAGCCACTCAGCAGAAAGGCACATATAGGAAGCATCGGTAGCCTAACCCGGTGGCATTAAAGTCATGGTATCATGGGATCTGGGTATCACTGATTATTATAGTCTGTCTTCCATCAAGCGAGAGGTGATACAAATGTTATTTAGACGAGGAATTGTATGTTTTGTTGTGCGAAAACGAAATGGGAATTTCCAAATAACAGTAAGGAATCCGAGGAGCGCTAATTGGATAAAGCCAAGCTTCTGACATGTTTTGCTCGAGGGGGCTCCAGTTAGAGATTATCCTGCATACACCCCAGACGGGGTGCCGGACAGACGAGCTCTGGAATGCAGCGGGATGACGGTTTTCATCACGCGCATTCTCCCGGTGACGGATTCGCCAGGCCCCTTGTGTCCGCCAGTTACCCTTCCAAAGAAGACGCCGGTCTTCATTGAAAGTATGGCATCGCCCGGCATCGTCCGAGAACTCGTAACATGCCGTTCCTGGGCCGGCCAAGCTGTGGGGTGACAGGGATCTGTCGCCCCCTGTGGGCACATGCGCTTGGCTGGCGATTTGGCTTGCCGGCCGCGGCGCGAAAACCGGGGGCACGCCCTCTCAGCAGCAAAAATCTCCGCTAATGCGTGTGTATGACAGCTTTAACCTGTCATGACTACAATTGCTTTCACCAGAAGGAAGTAGGGAAAAACCTTCACCAGCACACCAAATGTTAATTAGTTAGGGAAACTGAACTGTGGCAAGACGTGCCCACATGAAAGTAGCCTATCTTATTTGCTGTGGTCTACCAGGTTGTGACTTGTGACTGGTTCATTCAGTTGGCGGCGCACTGTGTGAATAGACCCTTTGGTGGTATCCCAGGAAGGATCGCCCTGATATTATTTTCACAAGCAACTCTAGTGTGGCTTGATTTGTTTGGGTTGTGTGTTTCTTAAAGGCTCCCGACTCCTGGGAACTCGGAGGAAGGAATTGGGTGGAGCCTCCCTTTCCCCCCAGTCCACAAATGTTACAAACACTGTTTTGCAGTAAGTGGAGCCAGCTGTGTCCATTGTGTCCAGCTGAGACCTTGTTTCTGAGAAAGGTTTGGATACAGTGCTGCTGGTGCAGCAAACACAGGGCACACGGATGTGTTGGCCCCCATCTGCTGGCGGCTAGAAGCAGGCCATTAATGTTCCTAAATGAGAAATGTTGTTTTAATTGGTGCCAAGCCAAGAGGCTTGGATTTTTGGTGACTTTGTTTTTTCGTTTGGGATGTCTAATGACCCCTTGCGAGGGTAACCCTTATTTTGTGACTGTTTGCGCAAATAAACCATGGGGCAGATGCCTTAAGAGGAATACAATCTTGTGGGATTTATGTTTTTTTTTTTGGAGCTAAACCCCCACTAGGCCATCAGAATTTCAGGCTCCATAACTGCAAATTTTTCAATCCTACCCCGCTCGTACCAAAATGCTCCCGCCCACCTTGATGCTCCTGAGGATGTCTTGCTAAATAACTGTCTGCACCCCCCCCCCCATAGCGATGCTGAGGATGCTTACGACAACCCCACCTTGCTGAGGACCTCCGAAGAATGCTATTGCTAATCCACCCCCCACACACACCTGCCCCCGTGTCTAAGATCCTTACCTGCTCTGCTCTCAGGCATTCTGGACAGTTTTTTTGCAGCATCATAGAGAGGTACGGGGAAAACACCACCGGACCGAGGGAGCGGACCCACCAGGAACACCCCTAGATGGTCAGCCCGCGACAAGAGTGCCTCCGTTTCTTCTCTGCTAAAGTACTAGAGATTGATCGGTTATCGCTGGAGGTTCCTTATAGTAATTGTCAAGTATTGTACCACATCCCATCCCATGGGAGTTTAGTTGTTGTATGTTGTGCATCTGCTTAAAATGGAGGGATTGTAGCCCCCTTTCCAGACAAATAGGAACAAGGACAGAAGGCCGCACCACCCTAGTAACAACAATGGTTAACTAATATGGAATTCATCCAATGAAACAAAGTTAACAAAGTTAAACTTTGTTGCATTTTGTTTGCATTTTATTCAATACAAATACAAAATAAGTCACACTTAGGCGAGAGGCTTAAGGCCCCCATACACGCGCGATTTTGGTCATCCAACCACTAAATCAATCAATTTTTTGGGTTGATTGATAGAAAATCTATGGCAGCCCACATGTTAGAGTCACCTAAACATAAAGGGGAAAAAATTATGAAAAATGAGATTGGACGTGCCTGGACATTTTTTAATTAAGTTTGTATTGCAAATTCATTCACGTTCAGTCTATCTATGAAAAAATTTATCAAATATCTTGTACTACGTTTGCAACATACAATCATCCCAGATTTCCCTGACCCCCAACAATGATCTTTTTAGTTGATTGAACAGAAAAAATGTGTATGGGCGGGCTTTAAGGCCTGGCATACAACACAGCCGATTAGCGGCCGATTTTGCAACGACGAGATGGGCTTGCCGCCCTCGGTTTGGCGGAAACCTTGTCCGCCAATCAGCGTGTTGCCACATGGGGCGACAGTTCCCTGTCCGTCCCAACAGCTCGGGACCTTTCGTCAGGGAGATAGTGTATCAAAGCGGTAGGTGTATGCTAGGAAGGGGATTGGGGAGGGGGGTTGAATGATATACTGGATGAAGGAATTGTGGTTTGCTACGGGGAGGCCGTGAGCCTGTGTCGTGGGCTGGTTGAAGGAATTTTGGGGGGGTGGGGGATCGCCAGGAACGGACATTCCTGTTCTCTTGCGATCCGCCGATGTCCGCCATGCCCGGCCGTCTTCATGAAGGTAGGCCGCACACAAACAGCCCCAGAATCAACGTGATTACATCATCACGCTCATCCATCTCATCGGGCACTCTGTGCACCAGTCTGGGGTATATAGCAGCATAGGCCCTAGCGTCCCATCGGTATCCCCCTCCTTCGATTCTAAAGCAATATTTGAAAGCCCATGATCGTGTGCTGCAGGAGATGCGGAATCACCGTGCTCCAGCACTTCACCCTATCTATGGGCTTCCCTCAGGGAGTAGTCTGTGTTGTTGGCAATTGACAGAAAGAATAAAGAACTCCACAGCCATAGTCAGTTGGCAACAAAATCTCTAGTTTAGAGCTCGGTGTAGCGTTTTCACATTATGGGGGACGATGACCAGCGCAATTATGCTCACATAACGATTAAATCTCCCCTGGTGCAGAAAGGAACATCCGCTGCAACGTAACCAAGCCTGGCCCCGCAAGAATTGCTTGAAGATTATGGAGGGCATGGAATTGTCTAATAAAGGAGGTCTGATATACACTTCCATACAGCGACTATGCGAAACACACAAGCCGAGCCAGACCTAAAATATTACGTTCCTTCCGCACGGTCATAATAATAATTTAGCAAATAATTCGAATTATCTAATGAACAAATGGGTTGCCATTACACATACAACCGGAGGATATCTGGGGTCTAAATCACCGCTCTGTATTTGTTTCATGATTATATTTTTTCCAGCTCAGACCAACAAAGGAAACTCTATCATAGTCTTTTCTAGATTTTACATTTGGTTTTCTGATAAGTTTCTGGCTTTAAAGCAGAGGTGGTCACTTCTTGCCCCCCATAACCTTTAATCGTCCATACATTCTCCATTAGATCACCACACTTGTAGTGTAGTTGCATCCCTAATAGAAAACATAGTGATTGCAGGATTGTCTATCGCTGCTATGTAGTGCCAGTCCTCCCGATAGATACATAGTGATTGGAAGGTATATCTCCTGCAGTAGTGTCCGTGTCCCCCTGATAGAATACATAGTGATTGAAAGGTATATATCACTTCATTTAGTGCCGTGTCCTCCCTGATAGAATACATAGTGATTGGAAGTATATTCATGCTATGTTGCCCGTCCTCCTGATAGAAACTAGTGTGGAGGTATTCACGCATGTTAGTGGCGGTCTCCCTGATTGATACATAGTGATTGGGAAAGGTATATATCACTGCTATGTAGTGGCCGGTCCTCCCTGATAGAATCATATGGGGAAGGTATATCACATGCTATGTATGCGGGTCCTCCTTAAAGAAACTAGTGATTGGAGGTTATCGCGGTATGTATGCCGGGCTCCCTGTAAGAATACAGTGATTGGAAGGTATATATCACTGCTATGTAGTGCGGTCTCCCTGATAGATACATATGATTGGAAGGTATATATCATGCTATGTATGCGTCCTCACTGATTACATAGTGATTGTGTAATAGAACAAATTTTATGTCGAATTGTATGAAGATTGTATGTTGGGGGTTAAAGAGAACTGTTACCCTAAATGCCGCTTGAAGTTGGACTTGACGCCATGCATAGAGTGAAAAACTAAAACTAAATGAAAAAGTATTTACTTGTAATTGTAAAATTGGATTTGTGATTTGGCTCCTCCTCAGCGTCAGTGATGTACACAACAGAGTATCGAAGGCTGGATATATAATTGTCACCCTAACTATACGAGAGTTAGTCTATACAACACCACTGGGGCCCAGCTTCATAGCCCCCCCCCCCCATACATATTGGACCTCAACAAGCTTGATTTGAACGCATCCAAAATCAGCCGGGCACTTACCATACGCAGGTGCACATACTTTTTTATGAGATGATACCAGAGATGTGCTTGGTACTCACCCCCATAGTTTGTTGTTCTCCCCTCACTTCTCCCTCACAGCCTCTGCTCCTCTGGTAGGTTCTGTAGCAGATGGACCTCCCTGTTCTTTTTAGCCTCCAATTAGACTCTCTATTAGAATGATATCATCTGTACCGAGTGATGTCATTTACTGAGGCCCGAACTGTTCGCCCGGCGAACTTCGTCGAACATCGCATGTTCGCGTCGCACGGTTTCGCGAACTATGGCGAGTTCGACCCGCCCCCTATGTTTTTACATTGAAAAAACTTTGACCCTGTGAGTCACATCAGCAGCATAATCAGCCAATCAGCACCCCCCACCTCACGACCATTCCCCACCCTATAGCAATCAGGAGAGGACACCATTTCATGCGATGGAGAGTGGAGGATTAATCAGAGCTGCTCGCATATGACTATTAGCTAGGCATTTTCTCTACAGTACTCTTCCTCATGCTTTATTCTGCTGTCAGACAGAGTCGAAAAGACCCCAAGCCCTTTTTAGCTATTTTTTTTTTCTACCCTGTTGCCTGCTGCTGGCATGCCAGCTGCGCCAGGATTGTTCAAGCCCATATTACACATGCCTACTGCCAGTGCTCATATCTGGTGCACTTTGTACCCTAGGGGATTTTTCACCATTTAGGGTATTAGACCTAGCACGCTTCCTCCTTACGCCTTGTGCCAACTGTTGTGCGCCCACCTGCCCATGCCCACCCAACTATCTGGTGGCACTTTGTAACCCCGGGGATTTTTTCACCCTATTTAGGGTATTACTAATATTGCACGGCTTTCCGTCCCTTACAAGCTGTGCCACTGTGTTGCCCTGCCCAGCACAGTTACTGGAGGCAGGATCCCTCAATTTTTTTTCACCCTATTAATAAAGTATATTACTACATAGTGCACCGGCTTTCATCCATTACAGCTTGTGCCAACGTCCATCCCCACCAGTGTCGCCACTGTCCATCTGCCCAGTGTCTCCACACTGACCATCTCCACCATGTCTGCTACTGTCCATTCCACGTGTCCCCCTACTGACCACCCACCAGTGTCCTCCACACGACTATCACCACCAGTTCCTCCATACGACCATCACCACCAATGTCCTCCCACTGTCCTCTCCACCGTGTCCTCCATACGGTCATCTCCACCAGTGTCTGCCACACTGACCATCTCCCCAGTGTATGCCATACTGTCCATCTCCCCAGTTCTCCAACTGACGCACACTCCAGTGTCCCACACTGACCATCACCACCAGGTCCTCTATACTGACCACACCCCGTGTCTCCACACTATCCATCCCACCATTTCCTCCATACTGACCTCTCCCCCAGTGCTCACACTGACCATCCCACAGTGTCTGCCATACTGCCATCTCCACCGGTCCTCCCAGCTGACCATCACCACCAGTGTCTCCAACTGACCATCTCCAACCAGGTCCTCCACACTGACATCACCACCAGTGTCCTCCATACTGACCATCACCACCAGTGTCCTCCATACTGACTCACCACCAGTGTCCTCCACACTGTCCACTCCACCAGTGTCCTCCTACTGACCATCTCTCCCCCAGTGTCGCCCACTGACCTCCTCCCCATGTCTGCCATCTGTCCTCTCCACCAGTGTCCTCCATACTGACTATCACCACCATGCCTCCACACGACCATCACCACCTGTCCTCCTACTACCATCACCCCATGTCCCCAAACTGACCACACCACATGTCCTCCCACTGATCATCACCACCAGTGTCCTCCAATGCCATCACCACCATGTCCTCCACTGACCATCCCACCAGTGTCCTCCATACTGGACCATCACACCCAGTGTCCCCATACTGACCATCTCCACCAGGTCCTCCATACTGACCATCACCACCAGTGTCCTCCAAACTGACCTACACCCGTGCCCCTACTGACATCTCCACCATGTCCTCCATACTGACCATCTCCCCGTTCCCACACTGACATCACCACCAGTGTCCCCATACTGACCTCACCCCAGGGTCCTCCATACTGACCACCCACCAGGTCTCCACACGTCCATCTCCACCAGTGTCCTTCATCTGCCATCTCCCCCAGTTCTGCACACTGACCATCTCCACCAGGTCCTCCACACTGACCATCACCACCAGGTCCTCCATACTGACCATCACCACCAGTGGCCTCCACAACTGACCAATCACCCACCAGTGTCCCCAATGACCCACACACCAGTGTCCTCCATACGACATCCCCCATGTCCAACTGGAGTGCCTCTCCTCCACTCAAATCCCATTGACTATCATTGTAGAAATTCTTTCTTGGGAGTTTTGCCATGGATTCCCCTGTCATGTCATTTCCGGTGTTAGACCCCTTGAAAAAACTTTCCCCAACATATTGTGGCCAGAGGTCCTTTGTTTTTTAAATTCGCCTCCCTGAAGTCAATGGCGGGTTCACGGCGCGAACATCAATTCCGGGTTTCGAGCCATCACTAAGCTTCTGGTATCCCATGCTGATCCATGCTGAGGAGAATAACTCTCCCATGGCGATATTCGTCATATTTCTTCCAACTTTGATTACGGATACTTGCACATATTTTAGCATTGCGAATGAAAACCTCATACACCCAACCTCGGACCGAGCACAAACGATTAAGAAAAGCTTAAACTTGTTATTCTTTGCGAATAATTGAATAGTATGTAAGGCAAAGAATACAGTTGATATTTTACACATTTCTAATGGTGTAATTTTCGCAAAATTACGCAAACTAGGCAACCGTTTTTGGGGCGCACTGCTGGAAATCAATCGTTATTACCACCCAAATCGAATACCTAATTAACTGCTGACATCGTCAAACTAAATACTGAACTGCTCTTACGGAACTAATGGTTGCCCTGTTTGGCTGGCTCTGGTCCTTGCGTTTGGGCTCCTTGTTCGCCTCTCCGGATTTGGTCGCTGCTGTTTTATGGTTGTGGTCGCTTTCTGACATTCTATATTCTATAACAATGCCCTCTAATATCATCCCCTAGAAGTCTATTTTCTATGACGAAACGTACGTCGGGATGGTCAATCCTTCAATGCTTCTTACACCAATGGAGATGCATCAAACACACCTCTTAAGACTCCAGGGCGCCATGTTAACCTGTATATGATGTACATAATGGACACACAACTTTTATAATATGTTTTACATTGTGATATCTAAATCCAACTACGTGACAACCTTTGTACTTCCAAATTTATTTGTAACTAAAGTCCCCTTGCCCTGTGCACGAGTACACGGAACATGGTGGCTGACTGTTTTTGTGCAGGAATTGGTACGTGTATGCCCAGCTTTACAGGTAAGTTTTTTCTGTTTCTTTTATGCATTCCTCCCTATTATCGGCACTTCTAGTGGCATATATGTAATGGTAATTTTCTGGTGGCAGGTCCACTTTAATTAAAAATGTGCTGAAAGTAACGCAATTAAGGCCAGAGGAAGCCATTGCTTTTATTCTACAGAACAGACTTAAAGTTCCTCTTTAACTTGTTTGCGCGCAGTCTATCAAAGCTCAATATGCTTCGACGGATAAAATCAGGCAACGGCGAATTCTTCGAAGGCGTCACTGTCTAGCAGTCGAGCAAAAATTCATCCAGAGCTCAGTATTTTATCCTTGGCTGCTCTTCAGATTGAAGATTGTGTTTGGTTTAACACAGACAACAAATATCAGCCAGTACAGTATATCGCAGCAAAGTGTTGAGAGTGATAAAGTGACTAAACTCTTCAACGTTGCAGAGAATTATATTTGCTCTCCACTATTAGATTTACTCATTGGAAGTAGATACAGACCACTTAGCCCACCATGTCTGTCCTTCGATTGATTCAGTAGCCAGGGTAGATTAAATAACAATTATCTGCTCTATCTATCTATCTTTTTTTTTCTTTCTAAAGGCTCCTGTGTGTCTTGGCGTGTTTGCCTGTCGAGGTAAATAGCACATTTATCTGCAGAAATTTCTTTGGGAACTCCCATGGCTTATGCTTTAAGAAGTAAGGATAGAGATGGTCGAAATTAGTAATGGCCGAAAAGTTCCCCTGGCGGACAGTTCGCGGCGAACATAGCATGTTCGCAGTTCGCAATGCCGGCGAACATTATGGGTGTTCTACCCGCCACCTATACATTAACATGGAGACAAAGTGTGACCCCCACACCCTATAGTCAGGTGGTACAGTACAGCCAATAACACTTCCTTTCGCTCCTGGAGGATACCCCCCCCCCTTATAAAAGAAGCAGCCCGGCAGCCATTTTATATTTATCCTGTGTCTCCAGTACTAGATAGATAGGGAGAGCTGCTGCTGATTAAGGATGACTTTGCTATTTAACTATTACACTCCATCTAGTGACTGTAGCTATAGCTAAGGTGTTCTGTTACATGTAGTTCATTATTACTGAGCCACAAAAGTCCTTCTGTGGGGGTGGGGTATGCTGTATTATGCATTGCAGAGAGATCTGACTGAATGTGATGCACAGCAGAAGGTACTGTCCGGTAACTTTTGGCAAAATCAGTAATCTAGATGTGATTTCCGGCCATTAGACCTGAAGAAAACAGCATTTTAAAAAATGTTTAGCCATTGATCCCCCTCTGGCATGACACTGTCCAGGTGGTTGCATCCTTTTGACTTTTTTTTATTGATATTTTGGCTACAAATATGACCTGAAGGTTTGAGACGTTCGCCGAGTCAATGGAAGTTCGCCGTTCGCATGTTCGCAGCGGGCATTTGCAGAAGTTCGATTCGCCTCGCGAACAGCCGCAGCTGATGTTCGGCCATCACTAGTCGAAATACATTACATTGAAATTCGAGGATAGAGATGGTCGAAATACATTACATTGAATGGGGACCGTGGGTCTCCATCCAATGTAATGGATGGGCTGCCCGCCGCAGAAGCGCTGCAGCTCAATATGGGGGCAGCTCCAGCCTTGTGCAATGACGTCATCACACTTGGCTGGAGCTTTTTCGAAACGGTCGTGTATCAAGCCGTGCGTGCCTAGCTTAAGGGAGAGTTTTCTCTAACAAAAGCTCTTAAATTTTTTCCACCTTACTTCCTAATCTACCTAATCCCCAGGAAACCTGTTGTATGTTTCATTCTGGCATGCATTGCTCATTTTTATGCAAGCGTCTCCCATGCACTAAAAGGTTTGGCGTCATGCTACAAAAAAGTTGGCTCTTGCACAAATAGTTTTTGCATAAATTATGTTCAAAGTCAAGTCAATATTTCAAAAATCTAAATTTCGACTTTGATTTTGATATTAATTTATGCAAAAACTACATGTGCTAGAGCAAATAAAGAAATTACAATATTCCCATAACCCTTCTCTACATCTTCAGCAATTTTGGTGATGATACCATGTTCAGGGGCTTTGCAATCAGCTCACAAAGTCAGCAAGTCTAAAAATTCGACCATCTCTATTGCTGGCTTAAAGCTAAAGAAGAAATACTGTATATTCCAGAATAATGGTAGAGAAATGACTGGTCTCCATAGTGTGTTTTTCATCTTCTCTAAATAGATCACCACAATATGTCACATTTGTGCAGAAACGTTTTCCTGGACACAGCCAACACGCTTCAGAAGGTGTGAATTACTGGGAGACATCTGTACATATTTATATAACGTTATCCAAAGGTTAATGCCATATGTGGCTGGAAAATACTCACATCAAATAAGCCTCCTGATGTGACATATGTGCACATAAAGATCATATTATGTTTATAAAGTATTCTAACATATAGAGGTGACAGGAAGAACTCATCAAACATACTCATAAACCCTTCAAGCCCTCGTCCTGCTCACCACTGTCTACTTATCTAATAAATCAGTGTCTAGTTATTACAGAGAGTACCATGACCATGCTGTGATATGTGTGAATGGGCTTTTCTCATAGGCTTATGCCATACCAAAGCCCCTTTATGTCCAGCTACTCCATTGCTGATTTTATTGTTGGTCAAAAGGCCCCATGTGCAGCAACAATTTAAGTATCTAAACATTATAATTACTGTATTTTCTGGCGTATAAGACGACTGGGTGTATAAGACGACTGGGTGTATAAGACGACTGGGTGTATAAGACGACTGGGTGAATAAGACGACTGGGTGTATAAGATGACTGGGTGAATAAGACGACTGGGTGTATAAGGTGACTGAGTGTATAAGACGACTGGGTGTATAAGACGACTGGGTGTATAAGGCGACTAGGTGTATAAGGGGACTGGGTGTATAAGGCGACTAGGTGTATAAGATGACTGGGTGTATAAGGCGACTAGGTGTATAAGACAACTGGGTGTATAAGGCGACTAGGTGTATAAGACAACTGGGTGTATAAGGCAACTAGGTGTATAAGATGACTGGGTGTATAAGACGACTGGGTGTATAAGGCGACTGGGTGT
>CM070032.1:226609443-226623308 GCA_036250615.1 Ptychadena robeensis | reverse complement strand
CTGATACCCCAGTGCCGTATTCTTCTTCATAGAAAAATAAGACATCCCCGAAAATAAGACATAGGGCATCTTTGGGAGCAAAAGTTAATATAGGTATGGCAAGAGACAGTTGCGTTTATTGATACTTTAAATGGTGAAATGAATGTTTACATTTAAACTTGAGAATAAAAAACTTTTGATTTACTTTTTTGTTCACTTTTGATGAATATGACCCTTAATGCGATTCACTTAGTAATTCTCATCTGCTTCAAGAATCAGACTACATTTCAAAACACATCTGTGTTACTGCTGCACCTCTGTGCCGCCTTCTCTCATTTCTTGATTAAACACCCCCCACCCCAAACTTCTTTCCATCTTTTGGATGTCTTCATAAAATTAGCCTCTGAACTTCCCTGTGTTTCCAGCCAGTGTGATTTTCAAGCTTGCACCGTGCAAGACTCATTTAATTACCATAATACTCAGGACTGCATTGCATTTAATAATTTTCCTAGGAAACAATTAAATGGAGACTATTTATAGCGGGTCAAGCTTTTACTGTACTGGGTCTTTAGCTACGGGGCTTGTGATAATAATAAGGGGAGTGATGAAATGATACATCAAAAGTAATTAAAATCACAAGTAATTATAAGTGAAGCTTAATATGCAGACAGTGGGGGGAAACTGCAGAGCGGAAATTATTAAAGAGCTCTCGGTACAAAGTCTGGCGGTAAAATATTAAGATCTGCGCGCAATGAAAACATGGTATCCACGCCTACAATTCAGGGTTATAAAATGAAGAGAGATGGACCAATAAGATGTTCTTATATATATATTATCATATTTTCCCCTCACTTCTTCCCTGTGTTATCTTCATCACTGGTTCATAATCAGGAACTATGCGCTCCGGGTTCCAGATGTGATGTCACTTCCGGATTTTCAGATTCAAATTTTAATCTGTCCACGAACAGGCGGACTTCTTTAATAGTCCGATCTGCCCGTTCGGGGACAGACCTGGCCGAAGTTCAGTCATCACTAGTGTCGAGCGGCATACCGTGTTTCCCCGAAAATAAGACAGTGTCCTATATACATTTTTGCTCCCAAAGATGCCTTCCGTCTTATTTTCGGGGAATGTCCTTTTTTTCATGAAGAAGAATGTGGCACTGTATCAGGGTGGGGGTATCACTAAAAATGACACCAGGGGGGATCAGAGGGGGGAATCAAAATGGCACAGGAGACTCAGAGGGGGGATTATCAGTTTAGTAAAATTTTCGAAATTGTGAATATCCGCCGCCATACTCTCGAATTAGCGACATTCACCATTGGAATATTCAAGCTCAAAACTAATAGTGTTAAGCTCGAATATCCGAATGTCGAATATTTTTCGTGAATAACGCCAATTCGAGAATTTGAAAATATCTTTAATATATTGGCAGATATTTGCGATTTTGAATATGTAATGCGAAAAAAATATTCACATTGCGAAAATAAACATAGCATGTGCCCATTCATTAAGATTTTCGCCTAGCGAATATATTTTCGCAATACATGGCAAAGTCCCTGAGCATGGTATAATCACCAAACCTGTTGGAGATGTAGAGAAGGGTCTCTAACAATGTCTCTAACAAATAGGATTTGCATTAATTAAGTTCAGTCAAATTTCAACTTTGACTTTGAACTTAATTTCTGCAAAAACTTTTTTTTCCACAATGCTCTCACAACCCTTCTCTATATCTCCAGCAATTTTGGTGATGATACCATGTTCGGAGTAGAGATGGTCTAATTTTTTTTCAATCATTTCGACTTAACTGCAAAGCCCCTGAACATTGTATCAACACCAAACTTGCTGGAGATGTAAAGAAAGGTTGGGGTATACTACAAAAAAGAATGTCTCTTAAGGTCGCCATACACGGGTCCGATTACCAACCGATTCCAGGACGATCGATTCCGGGCGCGTGCACGCCAATCGACCGTTGAGGAATCATGTCCGATTCTGCACACATCACACATCGATTCTGCACACATCAAGGGGAGTTGCCATTTGTGAAGTGATCGATCGGGCACGGAATCGTCCAGGAATCGGTGGCCCAAGGTGGTAGGGACAGGCTTAATTGGGCGATCGATCGGACATCCGATCCCCTGTGACATCGCCAGAATTGATCGGATGGGTGATCGATCGGCCATGGAATCGGCACATGTATGGCTAGCTTTACACAAATAGTTTTTTCACAAATTAAGTTCAAAGTCAAGTCAAAATTTAGAAAATCGGAATTTCGACTTTTTTTTAACTTAATTTATGCAAAAACTCCATGTGCTAGAGCAAAACTTTTTTTTTTTAAATGTTCCCACATCCCTTATCTACATCTCCAGCAATTTTGGTGATGATACCATGTTCGGAAGCTTTGCAATCAGCTCACAGTCAGGTAGTTGAACAATTTGACCATCTCTAGTGTCTAGTACCAAGAGAGTTTGGTCTGAAGCTGGGAACCTGAGCCTAGCAATATTAGTATATTTATCTGGGAAATGGGAACCCGTTTGTCATTATCCATAATATCTCCATTTCACAAACAATAACTGACATTTTCTTCTCTAAACAAAACATTAATCCCATTTCTTAGAAAAGTGCAAAGGTAACTCGCGCCCCTGGAGTCATAATCTATATGTATAATCCACCACACTGGGACCATGTAATATGCTATAAGGTTGTACAATGTTATCAGGCCGGGTTTTTTTGTTGATTTGATTTATGTTTCCACCTCTTCTGACGGAGAGTAATTACTTTTTTTGCGTTGGCATTTACATACCGTTCCTCCTTTGGAAATGTGAAATAAACGGCTGAAGTCGCTACATGGTGACATTGAGGCCTTCTGATTTATTGAGAGTATTAGCTGGTTTCCTGGTGGAAGGTGTAAAAATATAGAAAATCTTGTTACCTAGAAGTAATGATTGAGTAGATAGAATGAGGACATTACTCTACCCAGTGTCTGAAAGAAAGACCACACTTAGGCTCCATTACCTAATGTTCTACATTACAGAGAGGCTGACTACAGACTACTGTTCTCCAGGAACTGACATTACTGTTACTGAGGATGTAGTTTATTGTTTAAGTTAAACCAGAAAGAATATTTCCTCTCTTCTTACACAAACCAGAGAGGAACTTAGTGGGATACCTTCCACCCCTAAGATTTTCAATGGAGCACTTTACCACTTTAACACTCGACAACCAAAGTGCCGGCCACTAGCCCTCCAACCTACCGGCTCAGTGAGTACTACAGTTGCATTGGCTCCATCTGTAACAACTTTAAACCAAAAAACATCCAATATAACCATAAGGGTCATTGACCCCGCAAGAGCCCAATGATTCTAATACCTGGTGTCTGTCAAACCACCAGCAGCTCACCCCATAAGGTTTAACCATCGTCCTGGACCCACCGGCGGTGACAAAGAAGATTAAAACCAAATAGAAAGGTAGAACAAACATGGGGAGAGAGGGCGGGGTTGATTCTTCTTCCAAGGAGTATGATGTCACATCCACCACCAGGTTTTACCCCCTCATGATGTCACTTTCGCCTGCTCGCTGATGCTGTAAACTCCGGGACCCGACTCCTCCTGCAAGTCCGCACCAGTCAGGTACCCCTGTACCGAGGTGCCCTGGCTGAGACGCCCATGGAATATTTCTGCTTTCTACAGTACATGGAAATATATCTGACCACCTTAATTTAAAAAAAAAAAAGCATAACGTGTACCTAAACTTGGGCAACATTTTTAAAAAGAAAATCTATAGATGAGCTGCCCCCCCCCCCCAGACAATTTCCAGTATTTTGTTTGCTCATCTTCAAAAGACCATGACTTGACCACTGAACTCAGTAGACATTTTAATTTTAAGGAATCCTTAAGAGCCAGAATTACATTTGAGTGCTATCCAAGATGTGATTTATAGAACTTGTAGATATGAAGATGGCAGCCCCAATGGAACAGTCAACACATCCTGCAGCTCTGTCCAACAACATGAGATGACACCGGGGACTACTAAAACAATAGTTCTTAAGTATGTAGAACATGGCAAAGATAAGATCAAGAGAAGGAAAGCTTAGTGGTGACCCCGGCTACAAGTATTCACATTAGCTCTATGGTCACATAAGGTTTTATTGGTGGCTTCAAGCAGTCACATGAGTTGCAAGGTCTCATGAGGTTATAATGGCAGCTACATGTAGTTACATGAACTTTATGGTCACATTAGGTTCTATTGGGGGCTACAAGCAGTAACATGAGCTCTGTAGTCATATAAGGTTTAAACAGACGCTACAAGTAGTCACATGAGCTCTATGATCACATGTGGTACTAATGGAGGCAACAAGTAGTCACATGAGGTTATAATGGAGGCTACAAGTATTCACATGAGCTCCATGGTCTCATGAGGTTCTAATATCTAATGAGGGCTACAAATAGTCAAATGAGTCCCATGGTCATATAAGGTTTTAACAGAGGCTTCAAGTAGTCACATGAGCTCTATGATCACATAAGGTTCTAATAGAGGCTACAAGTGGTGACCTTGGCAGTAGTCACATGAACTCCATGGTTATATGAAGTTATAATGTCTAATGGAGGCTACATGTAGTCACATTAGCTTCATGGTCACACGAGATTCTAATGGAGGCTTCAAGTAGTCACATTAGCTTCATGGTCACATGAGGTGCTAATGGAGGCTACAAGTAATTACATTAGCTCCATAATCACATGCTACAAGCAGTTACATTAGCTCATTTGTTACGTGAATTCTAATGGAGGCTAAAAGTCGTTTCATGAGCTCCATTGTCTCATGAAGTTCTAATGAAGGCTACAGGACTTTATTTGAATTCCATGGTTTCATAAGGTTCTAATAGAGGGTACAAGTAGTCTCATAAGCTCCATGGTCACATAAAGTGCTAATAGAGGCTCTAAATAAGAAGAGTCAAACTTAAGGGGGTTTTGCTTTTCACCCCTGCTAGAAGTCCCATGAATTCCATTCACACATTAGGTTCTAATGGAAGCTACACGTGGACTTTTATTAATTTATTATATTAAGGAATTAATACCTGTACAATTTTTGGAATGTCTATCCCAGAGCATCTTACTTTTGCTATAAAGTTAAATATGTTGCTGTCGGTTCCAAGGGAAAGAGGAGACTGAGGAAATGCTTCCTCCTGCCTGCAGTAGACTGATATATTAGCCAGAAAAGTCTTGTATGTAAAACAAATGTCAGGAGCCAAGATTTTATAATCTGCATTGTATGTCTATGGCCTCCTATATTTTTGTCTTTGCTGGATTTCGTTTTAGCTTCAAGGGTTCAACCATTCCTTATGCAAGAACACACAGAAATAGCAAGCTCTGGGATTCTGAAGTTTCCTGCAATTTAGAAAATGAACATAATGCACCTAACACACGATTTATTTAGTAATCCCTAATAAAGATGTACGCTGCACTTTGCAAATTAACTCTGTAATCTATACTTTCCATTTTACCGCTTTTTAAAGCTTAACACCGGGGAGAGTCAGCTTAAAAGGGGCGAGAAAATGGCTTCCGGAATGCTCTATTTATTTATAATGAGCACAAGTGCGCTTTTCTGAAAATGGCTACAACATAGACAGGAGCGGAATTCAGATTAATGCCGCTGAAAGGTCTGATAATGCGTTGCTTGCCTCTAACTGTGGTAGGTGGACATCTAAATGTAGCTGAATAATGAAATAATTCATATATTATATATACAGTACAATATTTTCCGGCGTATAAGACGACTGGGCATATAAGACGACCCTACCTTTTCCTGTTAAAATATAGAGTTTGGGATATTCTCGCCGTATAAGACTACCTCTCTTCCAATGCACACCAAATAAAAACTGTTATGTCTACTCTGACTTTCAACCCCCAGAAATCTAAAAATGTAATGTAGTGTAAATACAGTTGTGTATGAAGTGAAGTTTTTGTACAGCTATTTGATGTGTTCTAGCTTTAATCTCAATGTCCCTGCAATACCAATTTCAGCCACAATGCACAATGTCGCTAGTGAGCACACTTGCTGTCAGTAGCAGCCAGCTACTTTCATAGACATCAGGAAGGAGAAGGAGGGGGCGAGGGGGATGCAGAAGATCTCTGCCTCTGTCGGCTCCTGTCAGCCAACGCGCAGTGCGGGGAGCATGGATCGGGGGAGCAGACCTCCGGCCTCCCCTAGATGGTCAGCCCAGGACAGATGATCACCCTAGCACCCTAAAGATCAGAGTCCTTTGTGGCTGTACTTTTTATGTCATAGTCCAGTCGACTAGTATTACAGACACAGTTAAGGAACACAAATGTCCAACAACTCTCTGTAACATTAACAGTCAACAAAACAGTAAAACAAAAGTAGGCTAACACCTAAAATTTCCTGGTAAATTATCAGTATGGCCACAAGCTGGCGTTGCTGTCTGTTTACATTTCACCAGCCTATGTCCGGCTCTGGTAAACGATGTCCCGTCTCCACAAATCAAAGACAGACACTGCAGACAGGTTGAAGCACACTGTGTACACGTGCCAACCAAATCAGCTATGCGTGCCATAGGTTCACCATCACAGATATAGAACAACTCGCTTTGGAGTTCACTCCAGTGGGGGCTCACTGTGACCACACTAGTATATACAGTTTCTTTTTCTCTTTTTCCACAGCAGAGTTACTTTTTTAAACTCGGTCCATCATTGAGCTTGTTCCCCCAGCAACAGAGCAGTCAGAGTTCAGTATAGGGAAGCAGTTCAGTCTCCTTTCAATGAGACTTTCACTAACAACTCAGAACCCCTGTTTATGGAATACAGATATATACAACCCCAACAGGGTGTCCCCCTTACCTCCCAAAGTTGTTGAGCAGGACAACACTCCCCCTGCCCCCCCCTGACGGTGGCCCTGGGTCCCATTTTAATATATCGCATTTTTCGGACTATAAGATGCACTTTTTCACCCCCAAAATTAGGGGGAAAAAGTGCCTGCGTCTTTTGGTCCAAATGTGTGACCACCCGTAGCCATTTTGATGCCAATGATCGCAACTTGGCTCCCCCAGCAGATAGGAGATCAGCTGTGTGTAGATCTCCCATCTGCCAGGAGAGCTGTGGGGAGCTGAACTGTATTGGCTATATTTGCAGAGCCCCGCAGATATAGCCAATGCAGGGTGTGTGTGGGGAGAGCTGCACTCGCTGGCAGCTTCCTCACACACGCACCAGAGAGGAGTCAGGGAGATCAGTGTGCTGATTCCCCCATGGCCTCCCTTCTCTGTGTGTGAGGGAGAAGAGATCCTGAAGTGTGCTCTCTAGTGACACCATTTTAGTGGCTGAAAAGGGGTACTGCATGAGATTTTTTCACATTCAGTTAACCTCCCTAGCACTCTTGCAAGATCCAGATTTCTGTACCAAAAGCGCATCATAGACTCTAATGGAATTTTTTTTTTATGTTGGAGGCCAGTAACTTCCCAAAATATGTCCGTACAAGGGTCTAGTAGACAGCCTGAATATAGTAATGTTTAAAACACACAATTATTATAAAAAAGTACATTACATTTTTTTTATAAAATGTATCATTTGAATGATAAAATCTCTTGAATACTTATTTGATATGAAAGATTTCAAAACAGTATTTATGTTTGTTTATAATACATTTTTTATTACAATTGTAGAAATGTGTTTTGTTTTTGTTTTACTTGTATCACTGTATCCAGTACAATGGCATTTGGCGCCCTCTGAAAGGGTTAACTTCAAAGAGCACATCTGGAATTGACACTGGGGGTGATTTTGCAGATGTGCTCTTTGAAGATAGCCCAATTTGCATATGAATGTCCTGTGGCACCCCTGCCCCCCCTTGGAGAGGGGTGATATCCGCCGGCTTGCTTCAGTGAAGCCAGCTTAGACCATCAGATCCCCGGGACAGCACAGAACAGTAGAGATGGTCGAATTTTTTTTCAAAAATTCGACCATTTCGCCGATTTTGAGTTAATTGCAAAGCCCCTGAACATGGTATCATCACCAAACTTGCTGGAGATGTAGAGAAGGGTTGGGGGTATACTCCAAAAAAGAAAGTATGTCTCTAACACAAATAGTTTTTGCACAAATTAAGTTCAAAATCAAGTAAAAATTTCGAAAATCGGAATTTCGACTTTAACTTTGAACTTAATTTATGCAAAAAGTACATGTGTTAAAGCAACACTTCTTTTTTTCAAATGTTCCCACAACCCTTCTCTACATCTCCAGCAAGATTGGTGATGATACCATGTTCAGGGGCTTTGCAATCAGCTCACAAAGTTAGCAAGTCGAAAAATTCGACCATCTCTACAGAACAGTATGTGCTGATGCCGGGGGATCTGAGCTTAGCTGGACGGCTCCATGTCATCAACTGCAATACTGACAAGAAAGTGCAGGATGAGATGGAGCCGTCAGAAGCGCTAGGGGGTTAAACACATGAAATTTTTTTTCCTGATTTCCCTTAAAAAACTGGGTGCGTCTTAAAGTTCGAAAAATACGGTATATATAATGGTAAGTTCAGGTAATGAAGACTAGTACTAATGGGAATGGGTTGGTTGGAAAATAAAGATGAACGAGCACAGCATTTCCTTCGAGATTGGTCTTTAAACTTTGTGTTGTTTGGAGACAACTTGTTCCGTGACACAAGCTAAATATAAAATTGAAGTTTCCCTTTAAAGTAGGTAATCCACAACAAGCACACGTCCCGGCATCCTGTGTTAGCAGCCGTTGTACTGTCTGATGCGTCGTATGGGAAATAAATCTCAGAGGTGACAGCCAGAAATTAATTTGATCGATTTATATCTCTCTGTTCAGTGGTAGGGGCATAAATGCCTTTTACATCCAGAAAGTGCACATTTATGCTGTTCCCTGTGCAGAAAGTAAATTTATAGTACCTAACTAGCAGACTGCTTTCTCTGAAGGTCAGGGACGAATGTGTACATCCATCTACTTTTACCTATCCTTGCAGTATCTATTTTTTTCCTCAAGTTTTGCGAGGTAGTATTGAATTTTTCCATTAACTGCTACAACATGGTTTAAAAAAAAAAAAATAAGGAATCGGCAGGCACCTGGAAAGTGAAGTAAAAAACAAGAACCACAAAAAGAGTTGGCAGAGTCAGAAAAGGATTCTGGGAAAAAAAGATTATGCAAGACATTAGTCATCTATGTCTATAGGGATTTCATTGGCACTTTAAATTCCCTAAGGCCCATCTCTGTGCATTTACTACAAAGTAACTTTAGTTTTTATCTCCTAAACTTATATTTTTATACAGAAACCATTTGGTCAGTTCAGACAGAAATGTTGTTCATATAGCAAGAAAAAGTTAACTTCACCACATCTCCACTAATAGGATTTCTACTTCCTAATTGTGAAATCAACATATTGGAGCCTCATCGGCAAGCCATTTTTCTCTCTGCAATCGACGTGCGAAAGACTCACCCCTTTCTGGACACAGAAATTATGCGTATATGTACTGTACAATAATGATTAGCACACCCTACATGTGTTAAAATATTTATTAACTCTCCCTAAACAAGGTAACAATGCCGCTGTCACCCATTAGGGCATCATGGACAGATGCGCCCATGACGTCTAAAAAAAAATGAAGTGTAGACCCTAGATGCCAAATAGTGTGACAAATAGCTCTACCAAGCCATAGGATAGTGATGGCCAAACTGTCCACTTGGCGGTCGGTTTGCGGCAAACATTCACCACTTCCAATGTTCGGTCTGCCTTCCATAAATTATAATGAAGGCAAACTTTGTGGGGCACGCATGTCCTCATTCCTGGTCCTCATTCATAACCTGTGTTTGAATTCAAAACTCAAAAGGTATTCCAGGGGGGGGGGGGCGCAGGTCCTCGTTCATAACCTGTATTTGAATGGGAAGGGAGGGATCGATAATTTTTCTAAATAGAAAAGGGGGCCCTGAAGGGAAAGTTTGGGAACCCCTGCGACAAAGAATTAAACATGCTTTGACTTAATACAGTACCCTATCTTTTAAAATATCCACCTTCTTAACCCCCCATCCCCATGCTTAGGAAAGCAGAAAATGAATGGGGGCATCTCTAAAGAAATATATTTTCACGGTCGATTTTATACTTTGTTGTGGCCCTTATTAATATTTACTGACCTTTTCCTGTAATGTGTTAATATTGTGCGGTGCATCTTATTTATGACCTTCTCTTCACTAGGGGTGCAGAGGTGTCCTGCAATGTTCATATTTCCTCTTGCAGTTAAAAGCAATTAAGAGCCAGCGGTTCCCAATTTCAATAAAGAAAATAGCCTCACTCAAGAGAAAATGAGTTTAGATAGATGAAGAGACGAGCCATTGTGTCAGGACAAGAAAACATATAATTGGCTTAGATTCCACTGTCGATTTATATTATTTAAATCAGTCTGAATTCATCCGCGTAAATTATTCTTCTAAATTAGGACATCTAATTTTTGTTTCCATATAATCCCCTCTCGGCTTGAAACGCCGTCCCGTAACAGCATTTGTTTCTCATCAGCGGTGGCCCAACCAAATGATGCGCCCGATTAAGGTACGGGGTAAATGGTGAAGAATGTCCTCTGATTACTGGTAACAAGCAACTCCTATTAAGTGATGAGCGACTAGGCAATATTCGAATTCGCGTAATTTCGCGAATATCCGCCATAATATTCGATTCTATATTCGTAATCTCGAATATCCGCACTTACGACATGAATTGCGATCTAAAAATCGCAATTGCGATCAAATATGCGCAATGCATGCAAGCCAATGGAGCTCGGATATTCAACTGGGAGAATATCCGTCATTTCCGTTTTAAAAAATCGCATTGCGAGTATATAATCTCACTACTGCTTAGATCTAAGTTTATATCCCCTTGGCCATGGAAAAGGTCGCCATCCAAAGGAGTGATGAGCGACTAGGCAATATTCGCATTTGAGTAATTTCGCAAATATCCGCCATAATATTCGATTCCATATTCGTAATCTCGAATATCCGCACTTGTGGACATGAATTGTGATGTAAAAATCGCAATTGCAATCAAATATGCGCAATATATGCATGTCAATGGAGCTCGGATATCCGACTAGGAGAATATCCGTAATTTCCGTTTAAAAAAATCGCATTGCGATTATAAAATCGTGATCCATTGCAATGAATGGGATCGCGAAAATCGCGATCGCGTCGGATATCCGATGATATATTCGCGAATATTCGTGAAATGGCGAAATTACGATTTTCTAGCTAATTATTCAAAAATCGAATATTTGAGCTCAACACTAATGCAAAGCAGCTTCCATGGCTAGGGGACCAGAAGCTAAAGCGAACCTACCACCAGAAGTACATGCCCCTGAGCATGGTATCATCACCAAAATTGCTGGAGATGTAGAGAAGGGTTGTGGGAACATTTGAAAAAAAAATTATGCTCCAACACATGTCATTTTTGAATGAAGTTCCGATTTTCAAAATTGTGACTTGACTTTGAACTTAATTTGTGCAAAAACTATTTGTGTTAGAGACATACTTTTTTGCAGTATACCTCCAACCCTTCTCTACATCTCCAGCATGTTGCGTGATGATTAGAGATGGTCGATTTTTTTTTTAAAAATTCGACCATTTCGCTGATTTCGAGTTAATTACAAAGCCCCTGAACATTGTATCATCACCAAACTTGCTGGAGATGTAGAGAAGGGTTGGGGGTATACTACAAAAAAGAAAGTTTGTCTCTAACACAAATAGTCTTTGCACAAATTAAGTTCAAAGTTAAGTAAAAATTTCGAAAATCTGAATTTCGACTTTAACTTTGAACTTAATTTATGCAAAAAGTACATGTGCTAAAGCAACACTTCTTTTTTTCAAATGTTCCCACAACCCTTCTCTACATCTCCAGCAAGTTTGGTGATGATACCATGTTCAGGGGCTTTGCAATCAGCTCACAAAGTTAGCAATTCGAAAAATTCGACCATCTCTAGTGATGATACCATGTTCAGGGGCTTTGCAATTAATTTGAAATCGTCAAATTAAAAAAATAAATTTGACCATCTCTAGTGGCCACCCAGTATATTGCACCCAGAGTAAACCCGCGGAAGCCTGGTGAATAAATATGGAATGGCTCATAGGATTCCACTGAACAGCAGGTAAGTATATTATTTTAGGATCCTGGAGCCCTAAGCCACCATCATACCAGCTCAGAGGTAAGTCACACTATAACTTTACAAGTGTTATTTTTACATATTGAGTTTACATCCGTTTTAAACTTCTGTGGCTTTTTAACTTTCTCAAGGGAATGGCACAAGTTTCACATTTAGACCATAAGACTCATGGACATCTTCCCATTGACTTTAATTGGTGCTTCTTATAGTCCAAAAAATAGGGTAAACAGAACATGGACTGTAATTGTTACATTCATGAAGAACACAGATGTTGAGGCCCCTAACTTACAGAATGACCATACTTAGGACAATCATTTACTTGGTAAACACTAGCAACTTTCATTTTCACAGAGTTTTTTTATGATTTTCTGGGCCTGCTCCTAAAGAAGCCCCATAGATTGGGGGTGAAACGCGTCGAGAGAAGCCCAGATTTGTTCTATTTACTAGTGGACCCCCCGGAACACATCCAAAGATAAAGACTTGATCTATTCGGGTTGATGGACCTGGGGCTCCCATCTCTCTGCCTACCCTTTGGAGCTATTGTATAACAAGGGTCCAGGGAGCATACATTTGTCATTTCTAGACATTAGAAACTTGTGTATAGTGTAAATATGTCAATATAATTGTCTTTGCACACCCATCCTTTTTTAGATTTTTTATATGTGTATGGTGGGTCAGCACAATAAAGACCTGTTTTAGTTTAATCTATGTGTTCACTATTTTTGCATGTGCCTCAAAAGCCCCACATTGCCCCATAACATGGTTCATTGTATGTACCAATCATTTACTTGGCTTTACTGTTCGGCTTCAAGTCAATCTGGGTAATCTTTTTGGTTTTGGTAACAGTGCTTGCTGGACCGCACCAGCAGCTCGCTGATTGGATTCCCTCGTTGCCTGGATCTGCGCTTCTATTATAACTATGGCTGGGATGAGGACTTAAGCCTGCTTATATTATTGTTTATATACCATTGTTTATACTACTCTTTTATACTAGAAATCCTTAATTACTATTGTTGCCCAGCTTCTTGGGAGCGCCGCTAACTGAAAATAATGTACTTGTAAATATTACTGGTCTCAGGCTGCCGCTTATTAGCATCTTTGCTCTGCGTACATCCCCGCCGATGCCAGCTTATTATAATATTAAGTGTAGTGTAGTAATATAATGAACTTTTATGGATGACTGTTTATGGATTCATGAAGGCAGTTTCCACTAGAATAGAACTAACAAGTCATTTCTCCGTTATCATATACTAAAGCTGGCAGCTGGCGGGATGCTTTCCCAGTCATCAGAGCTTTTCATCATTTGCAAACTCCAAAGATTGGCAGGAAATATTTACAAAGATCACAGGTTGGCACTGTACAGCCACTGGCATCAGGTGTTCATACACTGCTGCTGAATGTTTACCAAGTTATAAAAGATATCATAACTTTCCACTGGTACCCGTGTTATCTGGGCACCCTCCTGACATGGTAAAACAGTGAATGTGAATTTATACCTAGGGCCATTGGTGCCCTGGGTGAGCATCTCTGGTCCCTGCCGGAGAGCACTCCCTGGGGAGTGGTGGGAAGGGGGGGGGGGTTGCTGGTGAGACTAACGGCCCCCATACATCTTACAATCTTACAAACCTATACAATTTCTGTACAATCTACTGTTCTTCTACCAAAGCCAAATAATATGAGGACCTTTCTAACCCTTCCAATCACTATGTATTCTATCAGGGAGGACCTGGC
>CM070032.1:226567834-226587956 GCA_036250615.1 Ptychadena robeensis | reverse complement strand
AGGGATCCAAAAAAGGCAGACTAGCAGGTGGCTCAGCGGACAGAGCTGCTGCCAGACACCAAAACATCCCTAGGTCCGGGTCCTGACACTCAGGCATTCAATTTAAGGCATAGGCATTTGGTGACCCATCAAAAACATGTTCCAGTCAGCTGAGATCTGATATAAGTGAGTTTAAAATTTGGAATACATACATGGGAGGAGACACTTGGAAGGAACTAGGGCAGAAATCACATGGAGGAGCATCAGGAATAAGGTTGTGTATAGAGTTGTGATGTGGAACCAGAGTGACTCTTATTTCCAAAAGTTGCTTCAAGCTTAGTGAGCAGGGAGAGAGTACTACAGTATAGATTAGTAAAAAAAATAAAAATGCATCCCTCTATTTAACTGTAACCTCTTCATACTGAATGTGACCACTTAGGTATTTGGCTTTATGTAAAGAAAAGAAATTTAATACATAAATTAATTAATTAAAGGTATTTTACAGTTGTGTTGCATACAGTTATCTCTCTATCCAGTACAATTTCCTTTGGCACCCGCTCTTCCCTGGTGTGATGGACCTGGTGACATCACACCAGGGGAGAGAGGGTTAACTTCAAAGGGGCACATCTGGGGAATCACACTTAAAACTGTTTCTACATGGTGTATGTGTTCAATAGTTTCACCTTTACATGGACATTTCGGTCATTGTCTTGGGAGTTGTAGCCAAACCATAATATATGACCTGGTAAAGATATTTTAATGACTGTACTCTGCTTGATTTTAGTTCACCATAAAGTGAAAAAATATTGATGCCATGAAATTAAATCCTTTTTTTTTTACTACTTAAAAATTTAAATTTGTAGCCATCCAATTAAAAGTGGCACATTTCCATATTGTAATTTATGTTTTAATAAAAGAAAATTAAAGGTGGTATAGAATGATATATACTGAGTTTTATCTGTTTGGTCAACTTTTCTGTTTGGTAAAATTGTATTTACATTTTTTATAATTTTGAGCTAATTGCAAAGCCCCTGAACATAATATCATCACCAAACTTGCTGGAGATGTAGAGAAGGGTTGGGGGGTACATTACAAAAAAGTATGGCTCCAACGTTTTTGCATAAATTTAAGTTGAAAGTCAAGTAAAAATTTTGATGTTGACTTTGAACTTAATTTGTGCAAAAACGACATGTGCTAGAACTTTTGACACAACCCTTCTCTACATCTCCAGCAATTTTGGTGATGATACCATTTTCAGAAGCTTTGCCATCTCTAGTCAACTGTAGCCCTACATTAAAAGGGAACCTACATGGTTAAGGTCCTGGTACAAATGGAGGTCTATCGTGCCATCCCCAACACCCCCCTTGCAGAAAGTGATCGCTCCCAGCTTGTTTGTTTTGTAAACAAATTCTGCCCAAACTGGGTTAGGGCAAACGCAAATATATAATCGGATATCTGTCGCCATCGCAATTGCAAATTTTTGCGATTCCTTTCATTGCAATGGATCACGATTATGACAAAATATTCGAATATTAACCACCCTAGCGGTTTTTCATGACACGAAAACCTCATGTCACCGGCAATCGCGGCGGAGTACACTGTACTCCGCCGTTCTTGCCGGCTCTCCGCCCAGCTCTCTGCACGCCGCCGACGTCAAATAGATGCCGGCGGCGTGTGGAGAGGAGAGCGGTGCCCCCTCCATTAACATGGAGGTCTATGGCGCTGCCCCCCCCCCCCCGCCCCCTTCGGCGTCACAGATGACGCCGAAGACACGGGGCCGGAAGGGCTCCGTGTGTCAGAGCCGCCGGCACACAGGGAGATGGCGGTTTTGCCCGATCTCGGTGCGGGCACAGTTTGATCAGCGATCAAACTGTGCCCGAACTGAGTTCGGGCAAACCGCTAGGGAGGTTAAAATAAAATATTAAAATATAATAATAAAATAGTTGAATATCCGCGCTCCTTTGACTTGCATGCATTGCACATATTTGATCGCATTGCGATTTTTAGATCGTGATTCATGTCCACAAACGCGGATATTCGAGATTACAAATATCGAATTGAATATTACTGTGGGTATTCGCAAAATTACACAAATTTGAATATTGCCTAGTTGCTCATCACTAATTATAAAGCCCCTGAACATGGTGTCAGAAAGAAAATTGCTGGAGATGGGTTGAGGGTACATTACAAAAAAGTATTGCTCAAGCAAGCAAGAGCCAAATCGTTACAGTGTGATGCTTGAAATATATATTGAGAGCCGGAGATCTGTTGGTGGAGGTGAATGTCGGGGTGCTGTCGAAATTGACAACAATTGAAATGATGTCTTCTTTCCCTAAAACTAAGTCTTAGTTAAAATTAAAACTTATAAAACTTGATATCATACCTAATAACAATATTACAATGACTGCCGACAACTAACGTGAACCATGGCTTCGCATCTCTTTGGAAAGTTTGGGTAAGTCAGGTTTGTATGTTGTTGATTTGAATTTAAGCCACATAGCCCCCTTGTAGGTAGCCAAAGTCCCCCTCCCCTTTAAAGATAGCCACAAAGCCCCCTGTAGGTAGCCATAAAGCCCTTCCCTTAATGGTAAACGGAGAGCCCCCACTTATTAGCTTATTAGTAGCCACAGTGCCCCCTACAGGTAGTCACAGGGGTTGTTGGTGGTAGCGCAGGGGGGTTTCCTGTTTGGGGCAAGGTGCATGAATGGAGAAAAATCAAATAAATAATTGGTCCCAATGCCACTGAGCCAGACTGAAGGGGCTAAAGAGCCATATATGGCTCCGGAGCCGCACTTTGCCCACCCCTGCTCTAGCTTATGTCGTTTTTGCATATAATAAATGCAATTTTCGACAACCCTTTCTTACACCCCCAGATATTTTGGTAATGATTCCATGTTCAGGGGATTGCAATGAACTAAATAGATAAAAGACGTTGAAATCTTGTGTACATTTTGTGACCATCTCTACTACCATAGAAGTGTCACGCTTCAGCTGAGGTGTCTCCTTGTTTAGGTGTCTCAGACCCATTAAGGTAGAAGTAAATTGGTTGATGCCAACTGATCTGTGTAATGTTGTCTTTGCATGTGTGCAGTAATGCTTAGCACAGACGTGGTAATTGAGCAGATAATAGTAGAAGATATCAATTTAACAGTCAAGTGTCAATGCGATAATGCAACCTCAGCAAAGCCCAGCAATTCTGCAAAAAATCTTCATCCTTCACTGTCTATAGTGAAATATCAAGGGTGCCGTTAGGTGAGCTAACTGACTGGAAAACCTGCATGAGGCTTGAATGTTTGAAGAGGAAAGCTAGGTAACACATTACTCTAATCACTAGACTAGTTCCTGCCAACCAAGTTAAAGTGGAAGTATACTCAAAATCTAAAAAATATATATGTAAAATGAAAGTTTGACTTACCTCCGAGCTGGTATGATGGCAGTGAAGCACTCCATAATCCTAAAATAATATACTTACCTGTTGTTCCCTCAAATCATGAGAGATTTCATCATTATCTGCAGGCTTCCAGGGGTTAATTCATGGTTCAATATCACAAGTGGCCACTGGGGGTGTTTTTTTTTTAATGGGAAAATGTGTACATTTTAATGCGGAGCAGAGATTAGTGACATTTACCTGTCACTGTTACTATGCCAGAGAACTGTGTCTTATACTCAAGTGTAAGCTGAGTTTTTCAACACAAAAATGTGCTAAAAATCCCCCTCTTGACTCTAGTCAGGGTCCCCCTTTCTGTCGGCTTGTTCACTGGTTTCCCTGAGGTCACCGGCAGCCTCTGTGGGAGGCCGATGACTGATCTTTCTTATGTATTCAGTATTCTATCTGCGACATTTAAAGCTGGACTCTTAATTGAACTTGGGTGTCTTCGCCAATTTATGGATGTTTGGTTAATTTTTACAGGAGATGAAATTTCATTTTGAAAACTCCACTACCTGACTTTGCAAGCAGCTGCTGCATTTCCCAACCTAGGCTTACATTCAAGTCAATATATTTTCCTAGTTTTTGCAGATAAAATACAATATCTTGACGGTACCAGATCATAGGTAAGTCAAACTTTAATTTTATATATAATATATATATATATTACATTTTGAGTCTGAAACACTGAACTTTACATAGACATTATAGTTCTGTGCTTTTCTTCCTCCTGTGCTAGATTCAGTGAAGGCAAGTCATGGAGGCTCTACTTAAAGCGGACCTACAACCTCACTGGGTACTTCACACTATCAGCAGCAGCACTGCTGATAATGAGGTAATCACTGCTCAAAATGGAAAAAAAAATGTTCCTCGCAGCAGGGGGAACCGGGAATGAAATCTGTAGTCTTGTGTGAATTGAAAAGCAAATTCACACCTGCAGAATATAATGTGATGTAATCGAAGCTTCATCAAGTGGTCGTTTTATAGAATTACAGCCCCATAGTGAGAATAAGGTATTCCTGAAGTGTGGGCAGAATTGCTTCTCTCTGCCCTTAATAAATATGATTTCCCGGGGAATGAGGAAGGTAAGTTCGTTGTTTTTTTTTATTCTGTAGAAGTTTTTTATAATGTCAATGTAATGTATGTTTTTTTTTATTTTGAGTATAGAACCGCTGATGGCTTTAAGATTATATTTGAGCATAATTGATGAAAGAACATGGCAGTTTGTAGCCTTTAGGCAAGTTCATGCCTAGGATCCCTTGGCAACCGGGGGGAGGGGGGGATTGTGGCAAAGGGGCTACTGGCAAAGCTGATGACCCGGGGGGTGAGTGCTATTGGGGAAAAATAAAAGGAACACCCAGGTAAACGCCGCTTTTTTTTTCTCTTCTTCTCCTCCTCCCCCTCCACACACACACACTGTGTCACGGAGGGCACCGGATATGCATGTGGGGGTGACTTACCCCCCAAACTAGGGTTCCCAAGGGCCCTATGGGCATGCATATTCTGCATAGCGGGAGAAATGGGCCTGGCTCGAGGCCCTGGTTGAGAGAATCATGTCTTCGGTCACTATAAAAGGATACCACCCAAGATGCATGCATTTCCAGCCCCAGTACACAGTCCTTATAGCGTAATCCATTTTTTGTGTGTAAGAGTGTAAGAAGAAGAGGGCAGGAACATTTACTCCTGCGAACAACTACATATGAATCAGGTTATTCCTGATAACTATATGGCGTTCAACATGTCAGAGCGGTGGAAGTCTACCCCCAGAAAGGAGGAAACTGTCACTAAAGGGATTCCTGGCAGTGTATCCGCTTAACCTTGGCTCAGCAGTACAAACTTCTTAATATGCCCGATAATCCCTTTAAGCAAAAGTTAAATCCTCAGGAAGTCCGTGTGCACACTTTCATGCTGTTTTGGATGCAGAAAAAGCCAGAGAGACAGGCGAGAAATTGGTATTTTCACCATGGGAAGATCTTGTAGTTGCCTTAAATAAAAAAAAAATAAAAGTGAAATGTAGAATATGGAACAAGAAAGAAATATAACCGGCAGTCGCTCTGACAGCAAACTGGCCACACGCCTTGACAATCGAAACATTATATTTAATGGGGCAACTAAATGGACTACCAAAGATGCCTCTCTGTAGTTAGGAGTTCAAGATGTGAAAGCAATTCAAATGGAATAACAATGCAGTCAAATATATTGCTATTTCCCTTGATTATCCTAAATGTACCTGTTGTCGGTACTGAAAATCAGATCAGGGGCGTAGCTAGAATGACTGGGTCCCATAGAATTTTTTTGTAATGGGGTCCCACTACCAGATCTGCCACTCCAATAAATGAAAAATTCAAAATTTGCAAAACGTCCACAAGATGGTGATGCTCACCATTTCACAAGCCCAAAACCATTGTGAGACTATCCCGATGTCAGTAAGTTTTCTTCACCCCAGACAGGGGTATACCGTAGACAGAATACCAATTAAAGAACAGGCAGCCAAGAGCAGCGGGTCCCATAGAAGCCACTATGGCTGCTATACCACTTAAATGGCACATGACCACACTCAGTAAACAAGCTCAATCCATTCTAAAAACAGTATAGGCCTCTGATGCATTTTACCCAACAGGGCTTAATCATAGAGCGCTAGCATCATTAACCTCCCTACCGTAGTCATGCACATGTAACTAACAGTCACCTACCAGCATGTCTTTGGAGTGTGGAAGCAAACTGGAGTAAACCCACAAAGACACTAGGAGAACATGCAAACTCCTTGTAGCACAAGAGATTTATTCGGAGGCTGAGCAATGTTACCAAATCTACAAAACTGCAGATCACCACTTTTGAACTTCGAAGTGCCGAATACACTGCCTGGCCAAAAAAGCAACCACCTAGATTTAACTAAGCAAATAGATGCAGGTCTAGGTTAAGAGTACGTGCTCCAAGAATAAGGTCAGCTGACTACCTGAATAATCTGAATGACCAGGTTATTCCATCAATGGATTTTTTCTTCCCTGATGGCACGGGCATATTCCAAGATGACAATGCCAGGATTCATCAGGCTCACATTGTAAAAGAGTGGTTCAGGGAGCATGAGACATCATTGTCACACATGGATTGGCCACCACAGAGTCCAGACCTCAACCCCATTGAGAAACTGTGGGATGTGCTGGAGAAGGCTTTGCACAGCGGTCAGACTCTACCAACATCAATGAAAGATCTTGGTTAAAAATGAATACAACACTGGATGGAAATAAATCTTGTGACTTTGCAGAAGCTTTTCAAAACAATGCCACACCGAATGCATGCATAAGCAAAGCTAAAGGCGGTCCAATGAAATATTAGAGCATGTGACTTTTTTTTGGGCCAGGTAGTGTATATACCAAGGTTTGCAGTACAAATCTTTAATTGGCTAGCTTCCAAATCTGAATTGCCCTTTCATTAGAAGTCCATGCTTCCCATTTCACCCAAAGAAATTTAGTTGCAGCCTTTAGGTAGAACAGAAAGCTCTATCTTTGACTTCTACATAAGCTGGAGTGTAGCACGTTGAAGCAGAGCAGCCTCAGCAGCGAGTAACGCTCGCCATGACCTGGATGTAGCTAATAAAGGACAAGCGTGTTGGCTGAGCCTTCGTACAGCACAGGAAACTAATAAAGAGAAAATAGACAGGAGGTAAAGATTATATTGGGCACGGCATCAGCATGAAGGCTCCATGTTAGCAGAGGAGGAGCGAGGCTGCTTTTCTTCATTAGAAGTAATAACAGATAATACAACTGTGTGTCAGGGGCAGAGCTGTGTGTGTTACAGCAATTTATAGCAGCCCGGCATGATGGGAATATCTCAGCGTGACATCTCCACTGACATGTGACTCACTGGGCTTACCTGCATTAACAAACTCCGCAGCAATAAACACAGAGAGCTTCTCCGACCCTCATGATTTCTTGGAGGGGGGGTATTGGATTTAACACTTTTTTTTCTATAATATGCCATTCTCGTAACAAGAATATGTTGGTGTAAAGCATAGGAAAGATGCTGTTTTTCCTGTCTTGTGCCGCTCTGACATTGGGTGGAGGTTGACTACATTAACCCCTGCATTAGCAAATCGCTCAACGCCATGTGAACAGAGGATCCACTGGGCAGGTAATGTGTATATGCTCCCTCAGGACCCCCGCCAAGCACTGCGCTTAACACAAGGGGGCCCGTCAGATCAAACAACGCAGTGGAGACACACCCGTAGGTGGTTAACTTTTTTATCTAATTATAATCTCACATGACTATGTGCACTCCTTTGTCCTCCTTACACATCCCCGGCGTCATCGCCGATGCCGGGCATGTGCTGTAAAAAAAGAGACTCTGTTACAGGGAGGTCAATGGCGCAGCCCTTTTGCCTCTCTGGTGCCATATATGACATCATCAAGGTGGACCCGTAAAGAACAGCAGACATTATCAAGGTGGACCCGTAAAGAACAGCGGATCGAAGTTATATAGAAAGATGCCGCACTATATTAGAGATCTTCGCAAATTCTCAAATAATTCTCCACAATTCAAATATTCATGATCAACACTATCCCCGATAAGCCTGAGGCTGTTCTCTACATCAGTCCCCCCTCCCCCCTGATGACAGGAGGTGGACCAGATCCCGGCAGGCAGTGAAAACCAGACAGCAAACCCCCACCCCCTCCCCCCAGGTGCAGGGGTCATATGTAGACCTGGTTTTCCCAATCAACATTGGCAATATTACTGATGAAGGAGAGACAAAGTTGATTAGGAAAGCCGGGTCAGCTTGCGACCACTACACATGGTGATACATGGAATGCCCCATATACATCATTAAAGGTTATGTGCCTCATAGATATTATCAAAGTAGTCTAGTGGAAGCATAGGGGCTCAGGCACTGTCTGGGTCACTCATTAGCTTTCATGTATGCAAGTCCCTTGCCTTTCCTCCTCTTACCGCTCTAAGAAGTTCCCAGGTGAGTTCCTATGTCTTATGCATGTACAGGTTTGGGGAGTGGAGGACAAACAATAGCAAGTGGAGGACAAACAATAGCATGCAGCCTCTGGGCTGCAGGTTGGGCACCTGGGCTCTAGAGCAATCATAATAACATCAGTAGGCTAACCAGTGACCTGAAACCTTTAGTAAATAATGGTCTGTAAAATCAGCAACATGATATTTCTCGAGGTACCCATGGCTTTCTTCCTTCCTTATGCCATGGTCTATGTTGGCTTTGCAGTAACCCAACCCTGCCTAATGGTTGCTTTAAGCAAATACGATAAACCTTTAAACCCTTCATGGTAATCTTGAGTAGTGATGGTCGAACTTCGGCCGTGTCCGTCCGCGAACAAAACCTAACTCTTTTAGTATTTAAATTCATCAACTGACCCAAATGATAGGTAAACTTGGAAGATATTTAGTTACCAAAGATGATACACCGAAAAACCGTTGGGAAATTTCTATAAAGATAATCCACAGGTGTAGCTAGGGACCGCAACCTGGCAGTTCAGCAAAGCGGAGCGGAGTACTCTGATGAACACCGGGGGGCTTCTTAGACTCTATGCCCTGGTTTAAGCTTGTTTGTGGCACGGTGAGTTCACTGCTCTCGTGGCTCACCCGTGACACATGTACCTAAACATTTTCAAATGTGCTTCAATAATTCAATGCATCAATTGTAGTCCACGCGTTTTACTCCTCAAGGGGGCTTCATCAGGACAATATCTTGGTCACAGATCATAGTAGAAGCAATAACATGTCAAAAAGGTGTCTGAGGTCAGCATATGGTACTGGTCAGGGGTGGATTGGTGAGGTCACAATATTCGGGTAAAATTCCTTAGAGTCCAAAGAGGTCCATCGTATGCCGGCCAGACTATTCAATCCTATATGCAGGGGTATCCCCAAATAGGGGTACACTACCACCCGGCTATTGAGAATTCTCCAATATCCCTTGATCCTATATGTCCCAGGAAAATCAATTGTAGTCCATGCGTTTCACCCCTCAAGGGGGCTTCATCAGGACAATATCTTGGTCAAAGATCATAGTAGAAACAATAACATGTCAAAAAGGTGTCTGAGGTCAGCGTATGGTCCTGGTCGTTGATGGATTGGTGAGGTGAGGTGACAATATTCAGGTAAAATTCCTTAAAGGCAAACCAAAAGGATCCAGCGTATGTCGGCCAGACCATTAAATCCTATTTGCAGGGGTATCCCCCAATAGGGGTACACTACCACCCAATTCTCCGATATCCAATATCCCTTGTTCCTATAAGTCCCAGGAGAATCATTTGTCGTCCATGCCTTTCACCCCTAAAGGGGGCTTCATCAGGACAATATCTTGGTCAAAGATCATAGTAGAAGCAATAACTTGTCAAAAAGGTGTCTTAGGTCAGCATATGGTACTAGTCAGGGGTGGATTGGTGAGGTGACAATATTCGGGTAAAATTCCTTAGAGGCAAACCAAAGAGGTCCAGTGTATGTCGGCCAGACCATTGAATCCCATATGCATGGGTATTCTCCAATAGGGGTACACTACCACGCGGCTATTGAGAATTCTCCAATATACAATATCCCTTGTTCCTATATCTCCCAGGAGAATCAATTGTAGTCCATGTGTTTCACCCCTCAAGGGGCTTCATCAGGACAATATCTTGGTCAAAGATCATAGTAGAAGCAATAACATGTCAAAAAGATGTCTGAGATCAGCGTATGGTCCTGGTCAGGGGTGGATTGGTGAGGTCACAATATTTGGGTCAAATTCCCTAGAAGCAAACCAAAAGGGTCCAGCGTATGCCGGCCAGACCATTCAATCCCATATGCAGGGTTATTCCCCAATAGGGGTACACTACCACTGGGATATTGAGAATTCTCCAATTTCCAATATGCCTTGTTCCTATATGTCCCAGGAGAATCAATTGTATTCCATGTGTTTCACCCCTCAAGGGAGCTTCATCAGGACAATATCTTGATAAAAGATCATAGTAGAAGCAATAATATGTCAAAAAGGTGTCTGAGGTCAGCGTATCATCCTGGTCGGGGGTGGATTGGTGAGGTCACAATATTCCAGGAAAAATTCCTTAGAGGCAAACCAAAAGGGCTGGCCAGACCATTCAAACCTATATGCAGGGGTATTCCCCAATAGTGGTACACTACCACCCGGCTATTGAGAATTCTCCAACATCCCTTGTTCCTGTATGTCCCAGGAGATGCAAGGTGAAGGGGAAATGAGGGCTGTAAACCCGTCTAGCCACCTGTGATCACTGAACAAACATTCCTCAACCATCCAACGCATCCACGCCTCCCCATACCAAAGATGAACTTTCTCATCTCCATACATACCCTCCTGTGTACAGACCTCATATCCCCCTCAGCAACAATTTTATAGAAGCCCATTAAGCAACAGCTGTACAGCGCTCACGTTGAACTCCATGCTGCACCTCACATACTTTCATAACTACAATTCTTTTTTTTCATAGACATATTTTCTAAGAGAACAGGATATAATTAACATTGTTTCCATGCAACGCTGGGCGCCGGTAATGTAGGAAGAGCGAGGCTGACTTCTTACCTTTATTTTCTTGACGTTTTTATTGTGAACGATCTTTCTGACAACTTATCTTTAGTTACGGCTTTTATTTTTAATGTTCTCGAATTATCGTTCGGTTTTTACAAGTCAAGGACAAGTGATTTTTTCTGGGGTACTGGTGTTCTAAAACATCGAACTGTGCAAATGCTGTTTTGAGAAATCATAACAACTGGCTCGTTTACTACAAACAAGTCTCAAAGGAAGATCGTCTGATAATATGGAGTCGTTTTTGTTATTTTTTTTTAAGACAAATCCAGTTTAAACTCCGAGTGTGTTTCTCTGGCAATTACATATCACATGTACTCAATCCTTGTACTGGGCATAGGGCGGGTTCACAAGTTTCGATTCGAAAACAGCTCACGTCTCGATTAGTCTCTCTGGTGCCGTTGGTGTACGTAAATTACTATTCTTTTTCTCCCAGTCAATCCAGAATACTTATATGGGAAGAAGTCACCCCAATTATTTGCTTGGTGAGACTGGAACTATAACTTGGCCTCCCTTGCAATAAGGTTTTGTAAAGATACAACATTTGAATAAATATTTTGTATGTACTGTTTGTAGAGAGCAAGGCAATGCTATACACTTCTTATTTTACTGGTATGCTGGTTGTTACTTAACCTCCCTAGTGGTCAGCCCATGGTTGTACCCTAACCTCCCTAGTGGTCAGCCCATGGTTGTAACCTAACCTCCCTAGTGGTCAGCCCATGGTTGTAATCTAACCTGCCTAGTGGTCAGCCCATGGTTGTAACCTAACATCCCTAGTAATCAGCCCATGGTTGAAACCTAACCTCCCTAGTGGTCAGCCCACTATAAACAGCGTGGTATGGGTGAACGCAGCAGAGTACAGAGTACTCCGCTTGAATTTCCCGCCCTGTTTGACCGCGAGCATAGATGTTCGCATTCCTTCTAGCCGGCGAGCAGTACATGCGTTCGACCAACTCCGTTTGCCACTGAGAAGGAGCTCACTGTTCTTCCTCTGGCAGGATCAGGAGCAGTAAGATTCCGCCGGAGGAAGAACCTTTTACTGAAGACCGAGTAGAGAACCCAGTCTTCTAGTGAAAAGCCGGCTCTGAAAACCGGAAGTGATGTCAGCGATGTCATATGCGGCAATCGGAACAAGGCACCAGTTTTCCCAATTCAAATTCCCTGCCTGTGAACAGACGGACGTCGGACTTCTTTAAAAGTTCGATCCACCCGTTCGCGGACGGACCTGGCCAAAGTTCGGCCATCACTAGTTATCAATGGCGCCAGTGACGTAGGATGGGAAAGGGCTTATTGCCACTAGCTTGATTTGTCATGGCGCGACCCGATTTGAAATCTCCCCACCTTTTTGATCATGGCTCGCGGGCGGCCGTTATCCATCATGTACTCTTCTTTTAAAATCATGTTGCCTGGTCAATCAAGCCTGATCAAAAATCGCGTCACCCAGCGGCTGATCACTCTAGTGGGAACAAGCCCTAATGGAGGTCTATGGCATGCTCCCACCCGTTCGGCGTCACCAATGACACTGAAGGGGTTGTTCTGGAACCTCAGGAAATGCTGCAGCAATATAGATATAGATCCAGTAGTAGTTGAGACAAACCAAAACTCTGAGCGCTAAGGAGGATTTGTACACTTCTCATACCCTACTGGTTTCCAGCTGTCACCTTCATTTAATAATTATATAAGGATGTTAATCTCTCACAGTTTTTCTGCCATGGGACCTTGATGGAGCTTTCTTGTCAGACTCTTTAATTTCCCTTCAATACAATTCTTCTGTCAAGTCACTCCATCCCTCTGATTCTGTGTCACCAATGATACTGAAGGGGCAATTCTGGAATCCTGAAAATGCTGCAATGATATAGAATATTGCAGCAGCTTTCCGAGGATATATTGGGTGTTGCCGATCCCCGCTCCAGTAGTGGTTGAGACAAACCACAAATTTGAGGATTCATACATCTCTCATTCCCTACTAGTTTTCAGCCGTCACCTTCATTTAATAATTATATAAGGATTTTAATCTCTTTTACAGTTTGTCTACCATGGGACCTTGATGGAGCTTTGTTGTCAGACTCTTTAATTTCCCTTCAATACTATTCTTCTGTCTAGTCACTCCAACACCTTCTATTGGTGGACCTACTGGGTTCCTCTGTTTACCTTTACATTATAAATAATCCAATTTAGCCCCCCATAGACGGGCCGATTCCCGGCCATAGTTGCGGCCGACCAACCACCATGCTCGCTCCCGCCGAGCACATGAAGGTCGGTCGGCCGCAACTATAGGGGAGCCCACCTTGAGGATCTGAGCAAAAGAGCCGGCAGGTCAAATCGCACACGGATCCGTCCTGCTGGTTCTTTTCATGCCCGATCCTGCAGCAGAGGCAGTTAACTCGGAGGGGAAGTCTTCTCCCCCTCCAAGTTAATTGGCTACAATCTGACAGGAATCGTGTGTGCTATTGGAACACGCGGGATTCCTGTGCGTTCTGTAGCCGACTCCTCACAGCGTGTGACGTCACCACGCTGTGAGGAGTCTGCTAAAAGCCGGCCATAGATCGGGACGTCTATGGCCGGCTATTCTTAGAACTAAAGACATTGAGGAAAATGCATTGTGAAGTGGAGAGCGATAGCACCGAACGCATTCAGTAGGGTACACTATATGAATGTACTATAACAAATACTTCATTGCCGTTGCTCTGAACACAATGGAGTGAGTTAGTAACATTTCTCTCTGGAATTTCCGGACAAGGGATGTGTTGGAAAATATCATTCCCACTACACCTCCTTCATTTTAAATGTATTTGGCTCTTCTAAAGTGACTCCAATCAATCAAAAGACTAAAATAGACTCCGGGGCCCACTTAGCTACTTGGCTCTTTTGCCAGAACACTTCTTAGGCCCCAGAAACCAATTTAAATCATTACCCTGATGGTTTGTCTCTGCAGGTTGGGTTTTTTTTTTTATAACAGCAGAGGTAACTTTGTGCCGCACGCAGAAGCCAAAAAGCCAAAATATCTTTTTTCCTGTATCATCTAAAACATGCAGGAAAAGTGACAGCTGGAGTCTGGAGTTTCTATGAGAAAAAGTTTACTAATTGAGAGCTAGAACATCCACAAGGACACATAGACAAAAGCCTTTAGCCCAGCAGATGTCTAGGTAGCCCTCAAACCTATATTCTCCCAACATAACTAGAATTATAGAATATTTGTTCATTAGATGCTTAGCTGACTGTCCAGCACTATGGGTGGACCATGGAGGGCCAGGCCCACCCAGTCAGGTTAGTGTGACGGCATGATTAGGACCCCCTACCTATGCAGCGCAACCTGTGAGATTTAGGTGTGTCCCCTCAATCGGCCGCCTGCGCCCGTCCGTGCCTGCCCACAGATGCTCTTCTGCCGACCCTGTGATTGTCACTATTCCCTGGAGGAATTAAGTAATTGATGATGCCAATAAAAGGATGGTTGGAAGGGTAGAGGCAAAGCTGCTATCTTGTCTAGTGCCAGTGTCAGTACCAGAGTGCCAGGACAGGCAATAGGGGGTCCATTCCATCATGTGGGGGTCCACCATTGAGGGGGCACATCGGGCCGACCCTAGTGTTGACCCTGTCTAGTTCCCTAAATATTTAAGCTCAGATAGGTTTGGCACAATAACACAGTTAGTAGTTGGACTTCATATGGACACGGTGCAACTTTAGGGGCAAAAGAAATCCAAAGCTTTTTCTTGACATGCTACATAGTATTCTGGGACTGAAAAACATCTAGCTCTACCAGTCTTGGACTGGCAAATCCCTACCAGTCAAAATGTATCTTGGAGTGCACTATATTCGCAATTTGAATATTCACAAGTTACAATGCCTGGCTACCAGTCTCTGCCTTGTTACAAGTAAAGCCGGCCATAGATCGGTACGGCTTTTTAGCAGTCGGCTAGAGAACGGACAGGAATCCCGTGTGTTCCACTAACACACGCGATTCCTGTCAGACTGTAGCCAATTAACACGGAGGGGGAGGAGACTCCCCTCCAAGTTAACAGCCTGCAGCAGGATCAGAGGATCAGGCATAAAAAGAACCATCAGGATGGATCCGTGTGCAATCCGACCTGCCGGCTCTTTTGGTCAGATCCTCAAGATGGGCTTCCCGCCTATTTAAATTTATGTGCTCGGCGGGAACGCGCACAGTGTTCGGTCGGCCACAACTATGGCCAGAAATCGGCCCGTCTATGGGGGGGCTTTACAATGTCTCTGCCAAGTTACAAACTACAATATCTCTGCCTTGCTACAAGTTACAATGTCTGTGCTTTGCTACGAGTTGTGTTGTCTCTCTCTTGCTACAAGTTACAATATTTCAGACTTGCTACAAGTTACAATGTCTCTGCCTAGTTACAAGTCTATGCCATATTCTAAGTTACAATGTCTCTGCCTAGTTACAAGTCTATGCCTTATTCTAAGTTGCAATGTCTCTGCCTTGCTGCAAGTTGCAATGTCTCTGCCTAGCTATAAGTTACACTGTCTCTGCCTTGCTGCAAGTTACACTGTCTCTGCCTTGCTGCAAGTTACAATGTCTCTGCCTAGCTACAAGTCTCTACCTTGTTATAAGTAAAGCCGGCCATAGACACCTCGATCCATGGCTGGCTTGTAGCAGATTCCTCACAGCATGGTGACGTCACCACGCTGTGAGGAGTCGGGTACAGAACTGACAGGAATCCTGTGTGCTCCACTTAAAATGTAGCCAATTTACTTGGAAGGGAAGGAGACTCCCCATCCACTGTAACTGCCTACAACAGGATCGGCCACAAAAAGAACCAGCAGGTCGATCACACGGCTTTTTGGGTCAAAACCTCAAGGTGGGCACCCCTGTAGTTGCACACCAGTCAATCGCCCTCAACTATGGCCCGGAATCGGCACGTCTATGGCTGGCTTTACAATGTTTCCTTTTTACACATTCCAATATCTCTGCCCTTTTACAAGTTACAATGTCTCTGCCTTGTTACAAGTTACAATGTCTCTGCCTTGTTACAAGTTACAATGTCTCTGCCTTGTTACAAGTTACAATGTCTCTGCCTTGTTACAAGTTACAATGTCTCTGCCTTATTACAAACAACTTACCCATTGTATTTGCAAACTACTCCATACTCTGACAAAACCATGTAACACAATCACCGACACATGCCTACATGATTGCTTATCCACTTTCTATAAAATGTAAAAAACTTTTCTTTCTGACACATTAAAGACGTATTCAATAGGCCGGAGAGGATATTGTTTCCTAAAATCAATACTTTCATTTTCAAGCTGTTTTACAATTTTTTTCCCCCATAGAGAACATTTTGCATAATAACAAGGAGAGTCGGAGCCAGTAAGCCTCAAAAGTTTGTTTTATAGTCGGTCTGTGATCTTTATAAATCTATAGCGTTACCCCGCCAGCTGAGTTTTGTCTCGGGGCGGAGGACGGACACTTGCCAGGCCCCTGGTCAGACCATGAAGGGTTTCTGTGCAAATAATTATCAAATCTTCTTTTCCTGATTTATCTGCTGCGTTTCAAGCTGGAACTGTATCAGGGCAAGATTAAAAACAAAATCCATATTCAGTGCAGTGCGCGCACATATTGTTCTATCCATATTTGTTCTTTGGGCTGTTTGGGCAGCATTGCAATGCCTTACCGCTGGGCCACACAACTTCACTCAACCCTCGGCCCACTTTGTTCCCCTCCTACATGTATTGATGTTCCCGTCCTGACTCCGGCCAACAGACATGGAAAGGGGTCTGGGGAGATCTAGGTCTTGTCATCATCAATCTATTTTGGTGGGGACTGACCTCTCAGTAGTTGCCTCTTCAAATATTTGTCCAAATTTCCTTTTATTAATATCCTAAAACAAAATCTAATTGTTCCACATTTCAGGTGTCCATTAGAGATGGTCAAATTTTTTTAAAAAATTTCGATGATTTCAAGTTAACCTCCCTAGTGGTTGAGACGAACCCCGTTCCTTCGCCGTTCAGGGTCGTCTCAACCGCAGGGGAAGCCGGCATCGGGGAGACCCGATGCCTCCCTGGAAAGCTGCAGCGATTGTCTTAGACGCCATAGACCTCCATGTTAATGGAGGAGCGCCGACTTTCCCTCTCACGCAGCTGGTGTCAATAATGACACCAGCTGTGTGAAGAGCAGCGGCGCGAGGCCAGAAATGACAGGCAGTGTACTGTGTACACTGCCTCGATTGCCCGTACCGCACCGTTGTAAACGGCGCGATACAGGCAGTGCGCTAGGGATGTTAATTGTAAAGCTCCTGAGCATCACCAGACTTGCTGGAGATTTAAAGAAGGGTTGGGGGTATACTACAAAATAAAGTTTTTCTCTAACACAAAAAGTTTTTGCATAAATGATGTTCAAAGGCAAGTCAAAATTCTAATTTTTTTAAATGTTCTCACAACACTTTCTACATCTCCAGCAATTTTGGTGATGATACCATGTTCAGAGGCTTTACAATCAGCTCACAAAGTCAGCTAGCTGAAGAATTTCACCATCTCTACACAGTAGAACCAAAATGCTGCTATATTTATCTATACACACCATCGTCCCTATGCCAGCCATCTTTGTTCCCCATCCCCATGACCTTCCTGCTGCCAGGTACTGCTATGGCCAGCCATAGACACCTCGATCCATAGCCGGCTTGTAGCAGACTCCTCACAGCCTGGTGATGTCACCACGCTGTGAGGAGTCGGCTAGAGAACTGACCTGATCCTATGTGCTCCACCAACACACGCAATTCACTACAGATTGTAGCCAATTAACTTGGAGGTAGAGGAGACTCAAAAAGCCAGCAGGTCAGATCGCATGGCGCCCGTCCTGCTTGTTCTTTTTGTGGCCGATCCTGTTGTAGTCAGTTACTGTGGATGGGGAGTCTCCTCCCCCTCCAAGTTAATCGCCTACAATCTGACGGAAATCGCCTGTGTTAGTGGAGCACACAGGATTCCCGTCAGTTCTGTAGCCAACTCCTCACAGCGTGGTGACGTCATGGTGGGCACCTCTGTAGTTGTGGGCGACCAACCATTATGCACACGGCGCACACCGGTCGATCGCAGCAACTATGGCCGGGAATCGGCATGTCTATGGCCGGCTTAAGGACTCAGGAGAGATTTCTATTAGATGTAGAGAACCCCATTGAAGGATTAAGGGGCAAATGTTCGTGACTCTCATCCCAGGCCTTCCTCGTTTCCCTAGGGCCATTAGTCCCATACTTATTACAAATTACTACAAATTCTTTCTAAAAAGTCGTCCTCTGCCGTTCAATAGTTTTTACTTAAAACAGAAGTTTGGTTCCCAAACTCCCCTTGCAGGGCCCCCCTTTTCTATTTAGGAACATTATCGAGCCCCCCCTCCCTATTCAAACACAGGTTATGAATGAGGGCCAGCGCCCCCCTGGAATATCTTCGGTCCCCCCCCCCGACCCAGGAGAGATTAGATGTAGAGAACCCCATTGTTTTTTCCACATGCATGGATATGCTTAGTGGGGGGTCCTGACAGATGTGGCAACATAGCCTACGGTGCAAATGTTTGTGACTCACATCCCAGGCCTTCCTCATTTCCCTAGGGTCATTAGTCCCATACTTAACCCAAATGATCTCTGTTTGTTGTCTCCTACAGGAACTCACTAAAGGAGACAAATCCTTTCCAAGAAAGTTCATCCCCTGACATTCAATAGTTTTTACTTAAAACAGAAGAAACTAAATGGAAGATTTTCTTCCCCTACAGAGAAAATGAGTAGTGGGACCCAAATGCTGCTATATTTACCTATACAAGCCATTGTCCCTATGCCAGCCACCTATGTTCCCCATCCCAATGACCTTCCTGCTGCTAGGTACTGCTAAGGCAGTGGTTCCCAAACTTTTCTTGCAGGGCCCCCTTTTCTATTTAGAAACATTAACAAGCCCCCCCCCCCTCCCTATTCAAACACAGGTTGTGAATGAGGGCCAGTGCCCCCCTGGAATACCTTTGTGCCCCCCCTCCCACCGACTCAGGAGAGATTAGATGTAGAGAACCCCATTGAAGGATTAAGGAGGGGTTTGCACATGGTGGAAGAGGCTCAATGTATTTGCATCGGCGGAACGGCTCGGCACTGTGGAGACACAGCATCCACTGAGCAGGTAAGTGAATGTGCAAATGGATGGATGTGGAAACATAGCCTAAGGGGCAAACGTTCATGACTCTCATTTCAGGCCTTCCTTATTTCCCTAGGGCCATTAGTCCCATACTTATCCCAAATGATCCTTGTTTGTTTTCTCCTACAGGAGCTCACTAAAGGAGACAAATCCTTTCCAAAAAAGTTTGTCCGAGCAGGTAAGTGAATGTGCAATACGCTTAGCGGAGGGGGTCCCGACGGATGTGGAAACATAGCCTAAGGGGCACATGTTCGTGACTCTCATTTCAGGCCTTCCTCATTTCCCTAGAGCCATTAGTCCCATACTTATCCCAAATGATCCCTTGTTTGTTGTCTCCTACAGGAGCTCACTAAAGGAGACAAATCCTTTCCAAAAAAGTTTGTCCTCTGCCATTCAATAGTTTTTATTTAAAACAGAAGAAACCAGTGGAAGATTTTCCCCTACAGAGAAAATGAGACAGAGAATAAAACTGCGGCTCATCCCGCGAGGGTCATGAATAATACATTCAGCAAGAAATAGGATTGTTCTTTCCTACTTATTTTACTAAGATCCCAGGATTTAATGCTTGATTTGTTTTCAATTCCTTGTATCCATCCTCGTGCGATGTATATGTACTGGGACTTATTTGTGCTGCCACAAACTGGGATTTATTTAGTTTCCAAGGGTCAGTGAACATGGAACGTTATTTTTACAAACTGGTATTGAACAGGAAAAAAAACTGCATTAGAATGAGAACTGCATAACAATAGGCTGGAGACAGTGTGAGGGTTTGTTTTCTCTTCCTCTTTCTTGTTGTCTGTTACTGTATAGCGGCTCTGCACATGGCGGTTTTATTTTTCTAGAAGACTAGACACACTGTAGTTTGCTATAAAAAAAAGTGCATACGGTCATACATTGCCTTTTTTTTATTGGAAGCTGATGAAATGCTGGTCTGTGTGCACTAAGGATGGACACACACCAGCTATTCTCACTTAAGCCCCCCATACACCTTCAGATTCCTCCATACAACTTTCATGAGACCTACC
>CM070032.1:226503224-226514850 GCA_036250615.1 Ptychadena robeensis | reverse complement strand
TTCTGCAATGTTAAAAGATAGGGGGCGAACCGAACTCGCCATATGTTCGCGAAAAGACGCGAACATGCGGAATTTGCCGCGGATAGTTCGCGGGCGTACAATCTGTGACATCACTATATAGGTACATCGGTAGCATGGGGATTTTGAAGGCATTCATAAATCACAATATTAATAATGTGCAATCATTTATTCTTCTATGTATAAAGGTATCAACAAAAAATAAAAGTCAGCAAACAAGGCTGTACATTAGACTTCAAGTATAACAAAGTTCATACTCTCGACGCGTTTCGCTTCATCAGGAGTTATATGTACTTTATATAATTTTCTTAAATCTGCAGGAATCTGAAAATAATAGACACATATAAGTGGTTTGAACTAAAAAAGTTTAGTCAAAATGACCAAGAGTAGAATTACCATTGAGAATTAGTTGTTGTTATAGTAAAAACATTCCTGGTGGTGTTTGGAGTGTTTTTACTATACAAATAGGACACGGTAGAACATGTGTTGTTGATTTCTTGGAATCCTATACACATTACATGTGAGTAAGAAAGGGTTATATAAAATCTTAACCTGATCTAAAAAAGGTTAGGATAGGCTATGTTTCCACATAGGCAATCAGCTGCGGGGCTTACGCAATTTTAAATGTTCGCAGGTGATCTTCTCCATTTAGTTGAATGAACTTGTGCCCAAATAAGGCCGCGATCTGGCGCAGCCGCAGTGCAGCCATAGACCTGAATGGGCACGGTAAAAATTTGCATCTCATTTAAACCGCGCCCATTCACTTTCTATGGAACATCAGGCAGGGTGGGGCAAGATGTCCTGCCCAACCCCCACCCCCTACTTTCTCCCTGCAATCTCACAGCCGCAAATCTAATCGTGGGAGAACACTGGATCTCCATGCCGCCATAAGACATGTGGCTGATCGTTAATATGGAAACATACCCTTAAGCAGGGTACAGACCTGCAGATATGGGCCAAATCGATGGCCATTTCGAGCGCCGTGCATGCTCACGGCCATCTATCTGGCCCATATAATATGCGGCCATCGCTGTTTTCGAGCGGGACAATTCAATCCCGCTCGAAAACAGCCATATTGGACATGACCGTAAATACGTCCGATGCTTTGCATAGAGACCGCTGGTCTCCAGGCAAAGCTTCAGCTGAGCCGGGGAGAGAGCAGAGCCGTCTCTCCCTGGCTCCTCCAATATCTGACAGCAGCGTGATGACGTCATCACGCTGCAGCAGGGTACATCGGACGACTCAGATATCGAGCCGTCTCTACCCTGCTTTAGTGACAGGGTCTCTTTTATATTATATGAATGATTGCACAAAAAACATGACGCAAGGTGAACTTTACCAATGAAGGAAAGAACATTGAATTATAATGCTCTTTTTTTGTCGTGTTAAGTGTTCTCCTCAACATTTGTTCAAAGTAATATGAAAACAAATTCTGTTTTTGTAGTCTACATTTTTATTTGCCCTCCTATGACCTTATTTTAGGGAGAACAATGAGCTGAAAAAAAATGTTTCAAGAGCAAAGTTTCAAGTGAGGCAAAGCGGAATATAAAACAATGATACTGTATGGTCAATAGTATTCATTCTTTCTAATATATGAGAAACCATTGTGAGAGAACGCTGAACCCAAGCCTGTTCTAAAAATCCCTTTCATCCCAAAAACAGAGGTGACCCCTCTTTGTCTATCATAGAAGTGGAACAGAAAATAAATAGATTACAGACAAAAAACTATTTGTAACCGAGAGAATGTTTTGTCATTTTAACTTTTTACCTGCCACTTGCTATATTGTAAATGGAAGTAGATCCATTTCATTCGAATTTGGGACCATTGCTGAGGAAATTCAGTCATTTTACGCATAGCAGTGAGACCTATTTAAGACAAAGGAAGGCCATTTTGAATTCAGAAAAGCAGAACCGCTGAGGAAAAGTAGCCATCTTATCTTAAATATGAAAGTGGCTGGAACTCTCCGGCTTTGGTTCGGAAACTCTTATCGTTTTGTATAACTAAGGTCTTAAGGCTGCTAAAGTTCCCACCTTTTTAGGATCAAGTTGGGTGCTTACACTTGACATTAACCCCTCTAGCAGGCAGCCCATACCGCACTGTTAAAAGCATAGTACTCTGGTTGTGTTCCCAGCCCACCCTCCTCTCCTGTACACATGCGTGTCGGGAAACCAGCACCCCTTTATTAATATTGAGGCCTATGGTGGCACCCCCTGTATCTTCAGTGTCACCGATGACCCCAAAGGGGCAGTTCTGTAACCGAGAGAATGTTTTATCATTTTAAATTTTGTATCTGCCACTTGCTATATTGTAAATAGAAGTTGATCCATTTAAATCGAATTTAGGACCATTGGTGAGGAAATTCATTTTACGCATTGCAGTGAGACCTATTTAAGGCAAAGGGAGGCCATTTTGAATTCAGAAAAGCAGAACCGCTGAGGAAAAGTAGCCATCTTATCTTAAATATGAAAGTGGCTGGAACTCTCCGGCTTTGGTTCGGAAACTTTTCTATAACTAAGGTCTCAAGGCTGCTAAAGTTCCCACCTTTTTAGGATCTAGTTGGGTCCTCACACTTGACACTAACCCCCTTAGCGGGCAGTTAAAACACCGCTAAAAGCATAGTACTCTGGTTGTGTTCCCAGCCCACCCTCCACATGCGTGCTGGGAAACCAGCGCCCCTTTATTAATATTGAGGCCTATGGGAAGAAAGGAAGGAAGAAAGACAGGTTCGCCCTGTGCCCCTCTCCCCTGCCGGGACTCCAGTATGGCATCCATGCCGGTGAGCAGAATAGTACGCGGCTCTCCTGTTTGCCGGTTCTCCTGCCTCCAGGGAGTAGTCTGCTCAGAGTGGGGTGGCACCCCCCCGGAACATGTTGGGCCGCGCCTGCCTACCCACGGTCCACTTGTCACTGCTCCTGGGAATCATGCCCGCCAGTCGAACCTTTAATGTCCCCCCAAAAAGTCCCTAGCCTTTAGTTGGGGTAGTTAGGGGCTAATGCAAAGAGCACTGGCCCTTACTCCTCAACTACCTCTTTAGTTCAAAAATTGTTATATGGGATGTGGCACATGACTTATATATATATATATATATATAGTATATATTCGGGTCAAAAAATTAAAATCGCGGCATTTTGTAGGTGGATTTTATGAGTGAATTGCAAAGCCCCCGAGCATGCTATCATCGCTAAATTTAAAGGGTTGTGGGAACATTTGAAAAAAAATTATTGCTCTAGCATATGTCGTTTTTGCTTAAATTAGGTTAAAAGTCAAGTCAAATTTTAACTTATTTTGTGCAAAAACTTCATACTAGAACAATACTTTTTCCTTTACAATCTTCCTACATCCCTTCTCTACATCTCCAGCACTTCTAGTGATGACACCATGTTCAGGGGCTTTGTAATTAACTCACAAGTCTACTGAATTAAATAATTACACCTCAAACAAGCGTACATTTGCTGTGTGTTTCTGTGCCTTAGTTGCTGCATTTCCCTCCCTAGGCTTATACCCGAGTCATTCAGTTTTCCCAGATTTTTTTTTCTAAAATTTAGTACCTCGGCTTATACTCGGGTCGGCTTATACTTGAGTATATATGGTAATAAAAAAGGGAATGCTAGATATCAATAATAAATTGGATATCTGAGTAAGTCCAACGATAAGTTGGACTTAAAGCGGACCTACCACCAGGAATCTAGGTTTTCATGAATGGCACTAGAAGTGCCAATAATAGGGAGGAATGCAGTGGAAAAAACCAAAAACTTACCTATAATGAGCAATTTAAGAAGATAACCCCACAGCTCTAATCACTTCCTGGTTCATTGTAGGCAGAAATAGGCAGCACGTTACAGGATCAGTGATCTGCTTTGAAAATTCCCATAGAAGATCACTGATCGCCCCCCAGTGGCCATCCGCGATATTGCACCCCCAGTTTCATGTGTTGCCTTCAGCGAACCAGGAAGTGAGGGGAGCTGTGTGGTTTGTCTTGCTAAAATGGTCATTACAGGAAAGTTTTACTGCATTCCTCCCTATTATTGGCACTTCAAGTGCCATTCATAAAAACATAGATTTCTGGTGGAAGGTCCACTTTAAGCTTTAAGTGATAGTACAGACATCACCGAGGGGCTGTTTTTCCTTAGAAAACCCAACAGAGCAGATTTAGGTTGATGGAGGAAGGAGAAGATGATATTTATGGGACAGTATGCCACAGGGGAAAACAACTGCTATTGGCCAGGACAATCTATAATCGGCTTGTTCCTTCATGTCTGTAGGCATCTCCAGTCCTGCGGCTTAATGCAGCCATATTAGTTACGCATATTTTGATTCCTGCTCGTGTTCTCCGGAATACCGCTGCAGAAAACTGTACGCAATCAATAAAACAATTATTTTCCCAGAAAGTGGTGAGCCTTATACAGGTTCTGCATAGCAATGCGGTTGCGGCTGTATGTTACATGTTAGAGAATTGGAGTTATGACAGATAAATGCTATAACCACAGGCTTGTCTGTAGAGGTCAGAGGCCAGGACTTCATACAGTTCTGTCATTTTACACTTAGCCCTACCGGACCTATAAATGTCACTCAAGTCACCCAACTGAATGTTGTTATGAGAAGCAACAATATAACTCCTTTCATATTTGTGTGACCCTGTGATCTCTAACCATTAATCATGATAGAGGAGGTGGTCAGGTATCTCTGACTTGTTATGAATGTAGAGCTGGTTTCCGGCAAGCATTTTTCAGATGACTTTATAACAAGAATTTGCATAATTTATATAACTGAATTGTAGGTTTGCACAGAATTACTCTTGCAGTCTCACCCCTGCCCCAAGGGTTAACTATTTGTTTGCCAATGGTAGTGGTTCCCAAATCTTCCCTGCATCACTCCTCTTTTCTAGATTTATTATCAAGCCCCCCATTCAGATAGAGGGCCATTTTTCACTAGTCCTATAGCTGTGCCCCCCCCCCCCCCCCGGAATACCTCTGCGCTCCCAGTTTGGGAACCACTGGCCCATTGGATGATAAATAAGGTAATTTATTTACCAATGATGGACATACTCATCCAGATTCTGGATTATGGGTTCAACGATTTTTTTTTTCATTTTGTTGACCCATTGGAACAATCCAGTTAAGAAAACTTTAGCAATCCTACCCAACTACCCAACTTAAAACCAGTTGTTATTATTACCCTTTGGGTGACCACCTCCGGTTATTTTGAAAATACTGTGAACAGTGAACTAAAGTTTACTGAGGACTCAAAGCTCATCCTCAAATATTTCCCTGGTCTTCTGTACCTTGGAAACCAGTGCTCTCTTTTATTCTTTGATGAACATTCTAGAATGTGGGCAGATCCTAATTCTTCTTCCTTAAAAGTCCCAAGGCTCAGTGCTTGGACTGGTCTACCTCCTTCCGTAGTAAACTCATCTTGTACTTTGGCATACAATATCATTTATATACTGACAACAACCAAATTTACCTGTCCACTCCTACCTTGACTCCATCTCTTCATGAATAGCCGACCAATACTGGATTAAAACTGGATAAAACTGAAAACATCATCTAACCCCCCCCCCCCACCCCCATCACCTTCCAAGCCTCCCTCTAATAAAGTCCTAACAATTCCTAAATTCCCTCTGTCTGGCACCAGAGAGGATACCAGCACTACCTCAATACCTGCCAGCACCCATATGGATCATTCATGGGTCCTTGAAATACCCAATTGATACTCAAATTCTAACCAGCTATCTGCTACCCTGTGCTGGGGTGACCCTTAAAGGTGGCCCTCCGTTCCCTCTTTTGGCTTGCAAGTACTCCTCTCCTTTACACATCCTCCCCTTACTCCTCCCCTTTTCACATTGTCCGTGTCATCGATGACACAGGCAATGTGTGCTCGGAAAGCAAAGCCCCTCCAAAATATACCTATTGTATACCTTGTTACCCAACCTACTAGATTGTAAGCCTGACCGGGCAAGGTCCTCTACTCCTCCTGTGTCATAACCTGTTCCTGTGTGTACTATCCTGTGTCGTGTCTCCACTCGAATGTTTTGTACAGCTTTGTGTAATATGTTGGCGCTATATAAATAAATAATAATGATGGTGCCACCCTCTCAGCCTCTTTGGCGTCACCTATGACACTGAAGGGGTGGTGCCCGGACTGATTGGCAGGTACGCCATGAATACATTAGCTTGTGCAAAGCCAGTTCATCCAAAGTTTGTTTTGCAAACTGAGGTCTTGTTTCCACTAGTGCAGATGGCTGCAGCGGCTCCCGACCGTAAAAACAAATGGAAACACTTCCACTAGTGGAAACAAGCCCAAACTTTGGACGAACTGGGCTCGTCTCAACTGCTAGGGGGTTAAATAGCGCCTCTACAAAATAAATGTGAGATAATTGGTCAGGACCTCAGTTGTGTTTTCACAAATCCATCCCCCATCACCTCCTGCTCAGACTGGCCTGTAGCATTTGGAATGCAATGGAATAAGCGGAAGGCATACATGACTGGGATGAGAGGGGACAGGAGTGTCAGGGGGTCAGATAGAGATAAAGAAAATATTTGGTGTTTATGTTATAAGAGGGAAAGACAGGATTGGTGTAGGGTGTATTAAGGTGGGGCCAGCAGCTAGAATGTGTGGTACTGTTTAATTATCATTCGTGAGGGGAACAGTGAAGGGTCAATTTCCAGCCCTGTGTTGGGTTCCGTTTGAGTAGGAGCGGTGGGGGGAGTTTGGTTTCGCGTGAGAAGGAGAAGGTTGAGGGTGGTAATGGGTTGCCTAGTTATTACTGTGTGACTAATGTGTTGTTTTCTTGCAGATGGCATAGCGGTTGGCAGGTTCTGGGTCTTTGAAGGTACACAGTTGGAGTTAATGGTTGGTGGGAACCATATGGTGGTGGTATCTCACGGGGGGAGGTCAGAGTGAGCTGACCAATCTGGTGAGCAGTCTCAGTGGGCCTGTGGGTGGCCTAGTTGTCCTCGAGTCCGTGGGTGACGGCTGAGAGCCTACACACTAAGGCAGCAGGCACTGGTGACCCGTACTGATGTGATGACTGATGACGATTGGGACCTTTGAAGACTCAGAACCAGGGGTTGACACGGTAATTGAATTGTGCTTTACTATTTATGTGATGTTATGTTAAAATAAAAGGCACTGTGGCCATTAAAATCCATCCTGGTGTAGTGTGTTTTATTATAGAGGGGGGTAAGTTAAAAGGTAAACGTGGGTAACACACGCAGGTCTATAGAGTATATCTAAAGACCCCCATACACGGGTCGGATTCCGACCGGATTCTGGGACGATCGATTCCGGGCGCGTGCACGCGAAACGATCGTGCCGGAATCGCGTGCAGCCCATCTTGTCCAATCGTTCGCGTCCGATTGATCGGGGGCTCAGAATTGGATCCGACAGAGAACCAACATGTTGGTCTTTCTGATCCGATTCTGCACACATCAGGGGGAGTTGCCATGTGTGAAATAAGCGATCGGACACGGAATATTCCAGGAATCCGTGGGACAAGGTGGTATGCAGCGATCGGATACTCTTAATTGGCCGATTGATCGGAGCTCCGATTCCCGCTGAGATCGCCGGAATCGTTCTGATCAGTGATCAATCGGCAATGGAATCCGACACATGTATGGCTAGCTTAAGTCATGACAATTATTTTTATATAAATTCACATCAATTGAAACCTTTAACTTATCAATGGACGCTATGAAAAAAACCTTAGTCACATGCCGTCTTCAAATCTCTATGAGACAAGACTTGAATATATCGCTGTAAGAAGAAGTGGCATTTGAACATGACAAGCAATGTGAAAAACAATCTCAGAGGTGTAAAATGGTCCCACAAATGTGCGTCCCATCGAATACGATACAGGAGTAAAGAATGGAGGCCACGGCTCCGGTTGCCAGCCTTACAGTCACAAGAACATTAATAAAAATATCTTCGATATGAATCTCAGATAACGAGTGAGAAGCACAAATAGAAACAACACGCTGCAGCTCGATTCCATCTCTTCTGAATCACCATTCAGGCTCGTGATTACATTGATCCACCGGTAGTAAATCAAATTTTAATCATCATAAACCACATATAAATACCTGTTTGGCAATACGAGTGCAGCTGTAACACGAGATTGGCTAATTTTAAAAAGGGGGGATGATGGCACCGAAGTGCTGAATGATTTTTTTTAGTCTTATGTTTTTCAACATTTCATTTAGTTTCAAGAGGGATGCGTGATGACGAGTTCTGTAGCCTGAGACTGATGTATGGGTGGTTTATTGAGTGGCAAAATAATGCTTTACTCATTATCTGGCCCATTGTGTGGCATAGAACAATGTGGAAAGAAGAATACATCTTCTACTAATGTGCCTTTGGTAAACATCACTCAGATCCAGATTTTTATTTGGTTGAAGCTCTTCCACGAAACTCAGTAATGTTCTCTCTCTAAATTAAGTACTGTGTGTCCTCATACAATTTGCAGGACATGAGATGCATTACCTAGTGCAACAAAGTTAAAGTTTGTTAATGGTAAAAGAAAAAATCATGAATTGTGTAGCATGGTGGTGATCTCTATTTAGGACACAGGAGCAGGAGTTGCCATGTGTGTCTCTCTCAGACTCTCTGGCCACTGCCATCATTCCTATTCCTTCTACTGACACTTGTGTACAACTATTCTTTATTTCTTTTAGCCATTCCATTTGTGAAGACTAAAGGCCCCAATACATGTAGCAGTAGGCCGACCAATGTGTGTGCACGCTTCGGCCGTCAGTCTGCTGCAAAATTGACCTTGGGTCGCGGGTGCCCACATGGTCCCTGTCATCCCAAAGCTTGGTTGGCCAGAGAACGGACATGTCTGTAAAGCCTGGCATACACACGCTGATTAGCGGCCGATTTTGCCGCTGACCAATGGGCGTGCATGCTCGCGCCATCTGTCGGTGGCAAAATCGTCCGCCAATGGGTGTGTGCCCACATGGGGCGACAGATCCCTGTCGCCCCACAGCTCGGCCGGCCAGAGAACGGACATGTCCGATGTTCTCTGGCCGATGCCCTTAACTTCAATGAAGACTGGCCATCTTCATTAAAGGTAATGGCCAGGACACAAAGGGTGCCCACCGATTAAGTCAGCCAGGGAATGCAGCGTGATCTCTGGGCCATGCCCATTCAAACTAACGGCCATCACACAAAGGGTGCCCGCCGATACTCTGAGCGACAGGGTGCAGCGTGTTGACGTCATCACGCTGTACCCTGTTGCTTAGAGTATCTGTTGCTCTTCTGTCGGCATCCACTCGCTACATGTGTGGGGGCCTTAAGCAGCTACAAAAGGACACTTTGTGGCCATGGGGCCCATTAATATTAAAGAGGACCAAATGGGGCATGGAAGTCCTCCTGATGTCATATAGATGACAAGGACATGGGTTATTTGTGTCTAACATGCAATACACAAAACATATGTGTTATCATATGGCCAGTAGTTTTATGGAGGGGCCCTCTTAATTTACTTTTAACTAGATCTTAAATCAAAAAATCTCCACTGAAACATTGTAATATCTTATATCTTGAACATGTGAAAACCTTTAAGAGTTTATCAAACGTTTTAATTAGGCAAATGACACCAGAATCTAAGGGACCGCCTGGTGTTCACTTTGCTGCAGACCATCCCCAGGTTGCGGTTCCCAGATGCACACAATCAAGTTGTCAGCTGAAGAGATAGGGATAATCTGTAGGACGAGCCAAGGGTCTGAAACCTGGGAATATGATGAGGTACCAATATAAAGTGCAGAGGGTTAAGAGATAGGGAAAATTTATAGGACGTGCCAAGGGTCTGGAATCGGGGAATCTGATGAGGTACAAAGATTAAGTGCAGAGGGTTAAGAGATAGGTATACTCTGTATGACAAGCTGAGAGTCTGGAACCAGGAAGTCAAAGAGTCAACAAGTAAGGAAGCTGGTGGCAAACACAAGTCCTATTGCTCGGGCAACGTCCTGTTGCCTGAGACTTTCTTATATAGGGCAGTAGTAGAGTGTTGTACCATGTTAGCCATCGATAAATAGAGAGAGTTTGGAGTTCAAGTGATACAGTTTATTGGCTAACTGAAGTCATTATAAATGTATAAATGTGAGCTTCTAAAACCAGAATTGTATTAGCCTGAAGAAGGGATCTGTGATATCCCGAAAACTTGCTTCTCTAATGACTTCGGTTAGCCAATAAACGGTATCACTTGAACTCCAAACTTTCCTTATATAGGGCAGTGTAACAAACTCAGTTCAGGCTTAGAGTCCAGTAGCTGATACAGCAATCAGAACACAGGTGAGCACAGTCCAAGAACAGAGCACAAACAGGGAACGAGCAAAAGTGTAGTCAAATCCAAGCCGGGGTCAGTAGCCAATGGTGTCACGTCAGGTTCGCCAAGGTTCGGTACACAAGCTATCAGAAATCAGAGAAAGACGAGGAGACAGAGCAAGTTATTGGCCAGGCACGATAATCTGGCATTTAATGCAGGTTGGGACCTGGCATTTATAGGAAGTACAGGGGAGTGGCCAAGGGTTCAGGATTCATGAGAACTGGGGGACTTGGTTTTAAGGTCCAAGGGATCCAGCAAGGTGTAAAGTCATATTAAGAGATTGCTCAACAGGTAGAGCTACAACCAGGCGTCAGAGCATTACTGGGTTTGAATCCTGACAGGCAGGAGGGAGGAGCAGCTAATAGGGTAGAAAACACCATAGGCATCCAGCAGAGCTCTTAGGACTGAACAGTTAACCCTTAGAGGAAGGAAAGTATTAGGATGCTGGGCAGGATACAGACATAAAGCAGCAGACACAGATCTCCCTTGCCCTGTGGGGATCTGTGACAGCAATTTTCATTAGAAGTATAAAGAAAAACAGTTATGGACGAAATATGTTGATTTATAGGTACATCAGCTGATTAGCCTGACAAGGAGGAGCCCTCCCTGAAATGCATTGTAGAAACAAGGATTCTACATAGAGTGCCATCACCGTCTGCTGCTGAGGGGACCTGAGACCATTCAACACCACTGCTGGTTATCTGCATAGGAGAGTATTTGGCCATCTGCAAGAGTTGGCTATGCTAACACTGATCCTATATGTGCCCAAAAATCATCATTGTATGTGGTCTTCTCTGTTTTTCCTTTTCTTTAACCCAGTTGGTATACACGTCCTCCATGAAGAAGCAGAATACCAATGGCCAAAAACATCCTCAATTTACCCATCTCATTCCTTGTAACTATTTTCCTTCACTTAGGATAACTTTGCACATTACCAGTTTCACCATTGGAAGGTTTATTTCATAGAAGCGTAACTGGTGGTTCCACTATTGTGTTATGGGGTGACTGATTAAAAAACAAAACATGCTCTATCATGTCATTATAAGGCACCTGGATAGTCATCCAAAAACACATGTTGACTATGCCAGGTCTCAAATCAAGTCAACATAAAATTCCAGACATACAAAAGTGTCTAAAACCCACGAGCACCATTCAGTCTCCTTTCAATTCCCTTTAGATCTACCAACAACTATGTGTCGGGTCCTTCCTGATAGAATACATAATGATTGGAAGGTATTATCATTGCTATGTAGTGCCGGGTCCTCCCTGATAGAATACATAGT
>CM070032.1:226482595-226495180 GCA_036250615.1 Ptychadena robeensis | reverse complement strand
TTCGACCCGCCCTGTTCGCGGACACTCCGGGCTGGTGTTCGCCCATCTCTATTTATATATCCTCTCCTATTTCATACACGGTACCCTGTACAAGAATAGCTACTTCACATCTACATCTAAACCGAGCATGCTCAGTCCAACCGTACATCCAAGACACGAGGTAAGGCTGTCTGATTGACATCTAACAGATGGTCAGCTGCATAAGCTTTTTACAATGTATATTTAGCTATAGATTGAAGATCATAATACATACATTACTATACCATGTGATATCTTATAAAACACAGAAAATAATAGATTTTTGAGTGAAGTATGGTAATTTCTTACAGTTGGTGTCCCATTCAGATCATATTTTCTAATCCTCTCTCCTTTAAAAAATTGTTGAAGTTTTTTTTTCTATTCTTCCACAAGAACATTTAAAATCTAAAAGGGTGATAAGTGTGACTTTACTCCATGGGCCCTTAAACTTTGGCCGGTGAGCCATATATGCCATTTTAAAGCTTTTATTCCGGCCCAAGAAGCACTCCATACTGAGACAGCCAAATGGAAAACATATGGAGAGATGGTAAGGGTGCACAGAGGACATCTTGTGGCTAGAGACAGTATTGCAGGGTGATTTTGTTTTCCAATAGAAATAGGGTTTAAAGGTTGAACACATTAAGTAGCTGCATGAACATCTTGCAGAAGGGGCAGAGGGCATCACATAAAAGGCTGAAGTCTGAAGTTTTAAAAAAGGCTGAAGTCTTAAACTTATTTTGCTCAACCCCGGACACACTGCAACCATTAATCTTCCCCCATCAGCACTGAAAATGCATTGCTAAATGGATGCTGAGGATGCACGGATATGTGTAGCCAATGATCCACGGGAGGTACTGCAGAAAAAGGCAAGAAAAAATATATGAACAAGGGAGAGAAAAGTGTCTGGGTGACTCAGGGAAAGAGTGCAACTGATATCTCTATGGGGGTGAGAAGCACTGCTTCTCTAAACCAGGCCAGCAATCCAAACCTCCAATACAGCTTGCTGTAATGGGAAGTAGTGATGAGCGACTAGGCAATATTCGAATTCGCGTAACTTCGCGAATATCCGCCATAATATTCGATTCCACATTCGTAATCTCGAATATCCGCACTTACGACATGAATTGCGATCTTCAAATCGCATTTGCGATCAAATATGCGCAATGCATGCAAGTCAATGGAGCTCGGATATTTGACTGGGAGAATATCCGTCATTTCCGTTTTAAAAAATTGCATTGCGATTAATAATCGCGATCCCATTCATTACAATGGATTGCGATTATATATTTGTGATTCTAAACTCGCAATAAAGCGCGAAAAATCGTGATTGCGTCGGATATCCGATGATATATTCGCGAATATTCGCGAAATGGCGAAATAGCGATATTCGAGCTTAATATTCGAAAATCGAATATTCGAGCTCAACACTAATGGGAAGCCAAGGATGTGCGGATAGGTATTTTTCACTGCAAACAGGGAATTGGGTGGGAATATGAGTAGCAGGTCTGCCACTCTATCCTGATGCAGTGGCAATGCCACCCAGTGTGGGCCGCATTCCGCCCCATTGATGACCATAAGGTGTAGACCGTGTACTTTACATATGGGTAGAGAGCAAAATTGACTGGCTAAAATTACTTGTGTTGGGGTGCACTGCAATGCTGGTAAATCATGGAAACGCATTGGTTTGCTATTTAACCTCCCAGCTTTGATTTTCCTCCCTCCCTCCACCTCTCTTTACATTCCCGGTGTCAGTGATTAAGCTGTGTGAGGATGTGAGGAAGAAAACGTTGCGTTTTCAACATGGAGGTGAATGGAATGGTCCCCCCACACCATTGATGAGCTCTGATCGTCATTAATGGCGTGGAAGGATCTCTGGTTAGGTCCACCAATGTTCAGAATTCCAGAGTGATACAGTACAGTGATAGATAGATATCCCCAAGTGTAGCTCAGGGTGAGTTTGTTGGGTAAATCAACCTTACCCGGAGCTACGCTCGGGCCAACTGCTAGGGAGCTTTAAATAAAGGGCACTATGAACAGGGGTGCACATAAGTGGTACTCTGGTACTCAAAAGGGGCCAAAAACTAGCTCTGCGTACCGGCAGTATTGTTGCAAAGCTCATATGTGTACTAACAACTTGGAGGCGATCCGTGTCTGGGCGGCCACAGCTTAATGTTACATGTATACAATTTATGTCACTTGGATAAACGCAGGGAAACATGAATAACTATGAAAGGTTGTGGTTAGGAATATGACATTGACAATCTAAATTACTAACCAAAAAAAAAAGATTGGACTTCTAAGGGTTGTTGGAAATCTGGGGGATGAAAGTTAGAGTTGGCATATGTAAGAGTAAAATCTGACAAGAGAAAAGCACTGTGTGACAGCTGGAATATGACTATGAAAGGCTGTCATTTGGACTGCAGGTGGTCTCAGCAATTAGTTACTAAGTCAGAAAATACTTAGGTATGAGATCTGGGGGTTAGTTACTAAGTCAGAAAATACTGAGGTATGAGATCTGGGGGTTCAAACATGTTGTACTGTGAGAGTTACATTTGACCCAAAGCCAGCTGGTGACCTGTGGATGGAGACTGCTAATCAGAGGCTCAATCAGGAACAGGGAGGTCCATCTGCAGCAGAACCTACCATGCAGTAAGCTGACGCAGAGGACAGTGAGGAAGACCACCCTACATATGGGGTGAGTACAAAACACCATCTCCTGGTACTCATCTGAGGAGCTCACTAAAAAGGTTATGTGCACCCCTGACTATAAAGAACCTTGATACCAGCCATATCATGCGTCTATGCAATATTTATTTTGGGATGTTGGCCACTTTACACCTGAAGCCTAGAATTATATTTCCTATAAAGAACCTTGTACAAAGTGCTGGTGTGATTGAGAGATTTCTATAGAAAAGTATGTCCTCCCACCAGTCTTTCACAGAGGTTGGCAATCTCTTCCAGCCAAAGGAACACAATACGATAGTTTGGCCTGGTACCTTCTAAAATGTGGATGGTCTGTGGTTTCTGATGGACCGATCCTGCCAGTGAGGCCATCAAGAGATGGAAGTAGCCAGAACGCAATTGAACTCCCCTTCAACCACCAGAAAGTGAGAGGAAATGGGTTTGGATGGAGTCAGCCTTTAATACATTGTTTTTCCACAAACAGCGGAATATTAGTAATTCAGGGGGGATAATAGATGTTTCAGGAGAACAAAAAAAAACCGAACAATCCTGGATAATGAAAATTTAGTTTTAGGAAACGAGTCACCAGTTGTTTTGCCAAAAGCCTAAAGACACATTCATATCTCACATAATAGACAATTATCAGTGGCAGATGTCACAGAGCTCGGCACATTGTCTGCCGTCAAACCGTTTTCCGAATGGCGGAATGGGATATTAGATGCAAACTCCGCAGTGAAACGAGTAAACACACCGCACAAAAAATGAGCTGCAGGGAATTTATTTTCCTAACGCACAAAAAAATCTAAACCGTAGTGAGAGTGAGTCCAAAATAAGAACAAGCTGACCTTGATGATGCCGCCAAGGATAAAGCTGAAACGGGCTTGGCGTGCCGGCGCTTTGAAATGCATGATATAAATTGGACGCAATCAGCGCACAGGAAGCTTTTTCTAATGTGAGGGACGAGAATTACCAGAGAACAGTAATCATTTGGGCCCTCTTTATAGAAATGAAGTCAGAGGGATAGAGTCAGCTTGTGTGTACATCATAAGCTGATTAGGGATTCAGTGTGTTGTAGTGCGAGCAGACAAGATGTAACAACCAATGTTGCCTATCTACAGTCAACTCTAAAGACAGGGGGGCACATAACTTTTTTAGTGAGCTCCTCAGATGAGTACCAGAGAATGGTGTTTGGTACTCACCCCATATGTAGGGTGGCCTTTCTCCTTCACTGTCCTCTGTGTCAGCCTCCTGCAAGGTAGGTTCTGCTGCAGATGGACCTCCCTGTTCCTGATTGAGCCTCCGATTAGCTGCCTCCATCCACAGGTCACCAGCTGGCTTTGGGTCACACGTAACTCTCACAGTACAACACGTTTGAACCCCCAGATCTCATACCTCAGTAGTACAACCCTGGCTTAGTAACTAACCCCCGAGACTACCTGCAGTCCAAATGTTAACCTTTTGATAGTAATTTTTCAGCTGTCACACAGTGCTTTTCTCTTGTCAGATTTTACCCTTACATATGCCTACTCTGACTTTCATCCCCCAGATCTCCATCACCCTTAGAAAATAGGCCACTCTTTTTTTTTGGATTATTAATTAACATTCCCAATTTCACCCCTACCTGCAACCTTTCATAGTTATTCATGTTTCCCTGCGGTTATACAAGTGACATAAATTGTATACATGTAACATTAAGCTGCAGCCGCCCAGACACAGAGCACCTCTAAGTTTTTAGTACGCATATGAGCTGTGTAACAATAATGCAGGTACGCAGAGCTAGCGGGTATCTATATCACTTGACGCAGTCATAGAGATACCCGCCTACCGAACAATCTGTCTCCACGGTGTGAAGGTAATGCCGTGGAGATAGTCTGTGAGGGTAGATGGGAATATGGATCAGGTCCGTCTTAGGGGGTGTCAGCAGAGCCCTCCCCACTGTGGAAATATAGCCTTAACACAGGGGTTGCGTTAGGACACATTGGGACATGCGTCAAGGATGCGTTATTTAATTTGTTTCTTTCTTCCCTCTTGACTGATGAGTCAAAGACCCATACCCAAGCATTTTTGATGCATTCAATGCGTTAGGTTGCGTAGCATGAATGTTGACACAGGGCTTCACATCGACATGCATGCAACCCAATGCAGGCAATCAATGAATGTGTGTACTACACTGTTTGCCCCGAAAATAAGACATACTCCGAAAATAAGGCACCCTTACATTTTTGATACACACACATACACACATACAAGATACAGTACTGTAACTCTGGACGGGGGGATCAGAGGAGGCAATCAAAATGACACAGGAGGATAAAAAGGGGTTACTAAAATGGTAATACCCCCCTCTGAGGGTGAAAATAAGACACCCCCAAAGATACAGTACTGTAACTCTGGACAGGGGGATCAGAGGGGGCAATCACAATGACACAGGAGGATCAGAAGGGGTTACTAAAATGGTAATCCCCCCTCTGAGTCTCCTGTGCCATTTTGATCCCCCCTCTGATCCCCCCTGTGTCATTTTAAGTGATCCCCCCACCCTGATACCCCAGTGCCATATTCTTCTACATGGAAAAATATGACATCTCCCGAAAATAAGAGGTAGGGCATCTTTGGGAGCAAAAATTTATATATATATATATATATATATATATATATATATATATGGTAGTCCATTGATTTACATTGGATGCGTCAACATCCCTGCATTTGATGGATGTCAAACCCAGGGAAATTTACGCCATGGAAACATAGCCTAACCCTCACAGCTTCCACTAACAATTGAGACTTTCCCTGCCTGGCTATCTGTTGATTTGACTTCAGCTGGTCTTTAAGGCTGAATTTCTGGCAAACACAATAAAAAAGAAAACCTTGTTAACTCAGGATCTGTACTTCTGCCCTTATATCCCGGAAAGAATTGTATTGTCTTATTATTTACTACCTACATCCCATAAGATCTCTATTTGTTCGCTGCTCACCAGTTATCGATTGGAAGATTAATAGATTGTTTGCAACCCACGGGGTATTTGCCAGACTGAGTCCCCTATAACACATATTTCAGCCAGAACATTGTCTGTGAAGCTTTGCGCTGTCACTTAAGTCTCAGAGAAACCCCGGCTGAACGACCCCTGGGAATCTACAGAGAAAAAAAATCATAAACAGTTTCATTAAAAGTAATATTTACAAAGCAGGCGATTCCATACTTTGGCGTTAAAGGATCAAAAATGTCACGCTTCCAGATGCGCCTAGGACATCGCCTAAACATCCACTGGAGATGATCGCATTTTTTTTCAAAAATTCAATCATTTCGACATTTTCGAGTTAATTGCAAAGCCCCTGAACATGGTAGCAACACCAAACGTGCTGGAGATGTAGAGAAGTTTTATTAGAATTTTTAGAATTATGTCTCTAACACTGTTTTTGCACAAATTAGGTTTAAAGTTAAGTCAAAATTTCAAAAATCGGAAATTCGACTTAATTTTTGAACTTAATTTATGCAAAAACTACATGTGATAGAGCTGAACTTTTTTCTATACATATCCAGGAATTTTGGTGATGATACCATGTTCAGGGGCTTTGCAATCGGCTCACAAAATTAGCAAGTCGAAAAATTCGACCATCTCTAACATGCACCATGTAAGTCGCTGAAGCCTTGGAATGACGGAGGTCTCCTATCGGAAATTCGACTTAATTTTTGAACTTAATTTATGCAAAAACTACATGTGATAGAGCTGAACTTTTTTTTCCAAATGTTTCCCCAACCCTTCTTTACATATCCAGCAATTTTGGTGATGATACCATGTTTAGGGGCTTTGCAATCGGCTCACAAAATTAGCAAGTCGAAAAATTTGATCATCTCTAACATGCACCATGTAAGTCGCTGAAGCCTTGAAATGACGGAGGTCTCCTATCAGATCCTCTAGAAAATCACTCCCTGTGCAACTGGATAGAGATAAATGGCTTTCCTTCCATGGTTCCCCTCGCCACATGACAAATTCTGTCACCACATCTTTTACCATGACAAACACAGAAAATGTGTGCCGAGCTCTCTGCCCAAGATTCATCAATTACCTGTCCCATTGCACAGCTATACTCGCTTTACAGTTAATGTAAAAAAAGCTGCGGCTACAATGTTCTAGGAAAAGACTGATAAAGAATTATTTTTATAGGCTTCTAAAATTGTGTAGGCGTATTCAATGAGCAAGCTCAAGAGAGATGCCAAGGTGATAACTTTGAGGACCCCAGAATCACTCATTGGGATACAGGGGATGTGGCCAGGTTAGAGGTTTGGCCACAAGCTAGTGGTAGAGAATAGAGATGATCGAATTTTTTAACGAGCTGACTATGTGAGCTGATTGCAAAGCCCCTGAACATGGCATCATCACCAGGGCTGTGGGAACATTGGAAAGAAAAGTTTTGCTTTTGTACCCAGGTGCCCAACCTGTGGCCCGAGCACCTCATGCCGCCCTTTCTGCCGCGGGCATTCTTTGGCGCCCCCCCCCCCCTTGGTCCTCCACTTGAGGAAAGGAAAGAGGAGGAGAGGGACTCGCTCTGGCTGAGCACATAAAAGCCAATCAGCAAACCAGACATCGCCTGAGCAAGTCGCTCACCTTTGCTCCACTTCCTACTCTAATAAAATCCCGTTCTGAGAAGTTACGGGGATTTTTTTTTATGGGGAACATAACCTCAGAATAGGGGCATATAACCTTTAGATCAAAGGTTAATGCCTGGCATACACATGCCGATAAGTGGCCGATTTTTCACCTGACCGACGGGCGTGCGCGCTCGCGCCTTCTGTCAGCTGAAATATCGGCGGCTTATCGGCATGTGCCCACATTGGGCGACAGATCCCTGGTCTAGGCATTCTGTAGAATAAATTTATATGTAAATGGCTGTGTCTCTGATAGTTTTTTGTTGTTTACTTTTTCTAAATTTCTTTTTTAAATTATGAGATGCGTCTTATGATCTGATGCGTCTTCTAATACGAAAAATACAGAACGCTATAGTATACATTTAATATACATTTTATACATTGTCACAGACTGTTTGTCTGTCACAGTGTAAATGGACCCATCAGGCGTATCCTGAAAGGAATCTAGGAATATGTTGGCCAACAACAATAGGTTGTTGTGCAGTTTTGTTTAGTTTTTGGGATTCTTGATTCTGGGATGGGGGGAAGGAACTGGATGGGCCTTCCCATCCCATCCAGGAAGTACACCTGATGGACATCAGGGAGGTGGCTGGGTGTTTCTTCACAAAAGAGACTGAAGCCACTCAGGTCAAGGCTCCCAATGTGGTTGGAGACAGTGCTGCTTGGTGCAGGGCACACAGGGAGTGTGTGGCCCCATGCTGGTGGCTGCTAGGAGGCAGGGCACACAGGGAGTGTGTGGCCCCATGCTGGTGGCTGCTAGGAGGCAGGCCAGTAAGGTTCCTACAGGAAGGTACCATTGTTGGATCCGTGCCAAGTCAGAAGGCTTGGCATTTTCAGGACTGTTTTTTCATTTGGCTTATATTTACCCCTGTGAGGGTGACTTTGCTTTGGACTGTTTGTGTGCAAATAAATGTGGGCAGGAGCCTTAAATGGAAAATAATTGTGTGGATTAATGCTGTGAGAGCACCCATTTGAGAGTGATCCCCTCACAATATATATATACTATGTTTGTTTTCTGTGTTAGAAAATGTTCAATAAAGTATGTAGCTTTTTCAGAAAAGTAAGGAGACACCCATAGTATCAGAGAACCAGAGAAATGAAGTTGAATCTCCCCAATGGAGCCAGCTGTGAAAACTCTTTCTCCATAAAAGAGAAAAAAAGTTCTGTCTTACTTTCTGCTATACTTGCTTATTTAGAAATGCTGTAAGAACTGAAGAATGTTTTATTGAATAAAGCTAATAAAATAATAACAATGTGATCGTAATGAAAATATAATAGAGTTTCCCTTTAATCCTCGGCCTCTTAAGTCCAGAATAAAAGAAAACCAGAAAATCACACAAGGAACCCGAAAGATAAAAGTCCAAAGCTATTTCAGTGCGCTGGGTGGCCATATCTCACCCGTCCTGTTGTTTTGTCTTACATTAGTAAATTCAACTTCTCGGCAAACAATCGTTCTATTTACACCATTGTTGTATATGACAAGGTCGGGGTGTTTGTATTTCACCACCTGAGACTACTCCACCAGTCCACTCATCTCTGCGTTGTCAATGAAGGTCATTGATTTTTATTCGCACTTATTTCTTCCCTGCAGTGTCCATCCACTTATGTGTTTCCATCTAGAAAGGCGTACGTATGTGACAATACGGTATTGATGGTGATTCAGAGACAATCCAACACATAGTGGTATGATGTATGATGTAGACAGAAATAGCATACACTGCATTCTCAACATCAAAATATTTGGCATTGTGTACAGCAGTGGATCCAAAACCTGCTCTCAAGTCCTTCAAGCCTAACCAACAGGGATTCAAGTCCAACCAACAAGGATTCAAGCCTAACCAACAGGGACTTAAGTCCAACCAACAAGGATTCAAGCCTAACCAACAGGGACTTAAGTCCAACCAACAAGGATTCAAGTCAAACCGTAGGTTCTTATCTTATCAGTCTGGTCGGAACATCATGCTATTAATAGGGGAATCACATGGCTAGTATGATAAGTCTGACGTTAAACGAGAATGGCGATGGCCAAGTACTTGTTGATAAGACAGCACTATCTGGGTCTGGCCACAGGTCATGAAGCTGCGCTCGGTGTAGCATGACCAGTAGTGTGGCAGACAAGGGGGTGCTCTGAAAGTATTGCACTGTATTTGGGGAACAACACCCACTTGTAGGGCACTTAATGATGACAGCACCAAAGCATCTGCATTTTTGGGAACCTGCCTTCAGTGGACAGCCTTTTGGCCATGACCAGAAGACTTTTCATAGCTGGCTGCTAAACCTGCCCAGTGACTTGTCACTGAGAACTTTATTTATTTTCTTTTCATGCAGCGTTTGTCTACTCCCCCCACACCCTATTCACGTTTTTCTTTCAATCACCAGTAGAGATGGTCACATTTTTTTTCCATGCCCATGAGCATGGTATCATCACCAAACTTGCTGGAGATGTAGAGAATGGTTGGGGTTACACTACAAAAAAGTATGGCTCTATCACAAATAGTTTTTGCATCAAATACAAAATTTCTATTTCGACTTTGAACTTAATTAATGCAAAAACTATACGTGCTAGAGCAAATTTTTTTGTCAAATGTCCCCACAACCCTTCTCTACATCTCCAGCTATTTTGGTGATGATACCATGTTCAGAGGCTTTGCAATCAGCTCACAAAGTCAGCTAGTCGAAAAATTTGACTATTCACTAGTAAAGGTGTTTTGCGTTCTTGGGCTAAACCCTGGAAAGTGTCGGGTAGGGACTGCTTTTGGTCTCCACCCGGCAGCCCCTCCAACAGGGGTCCCTCTTCGGAGGGCCCCAATCGCCCCTAGTACTTGGGAGACTAGTCTCTGGTCATTGTCCTCTAGGGAACAGGAATTCTAGGGGCTTCAGTTCCTTGGAGCAAGTTTAGAAACCCCTTTTCGGGGAAGAAGCCCCTAGCCTCTTTTGAGGCGGAGCAAACCAAGACACCTGTGTTTTTTGTGTGGTTCCATTTTTGCACCTGGTGTTAATGATTCATGGATTGTGTGTCGATAGAAAGGGCGCTTTGATAAAAAAAATATGTGTCTCCACAGTGTAGATTAACTTCCAAGCCTAGTATAATGCACTCACAGGCAGCCAGAGGTATTGTCTCCTTTAAGACTCCAGACCAGGAGTAATGGAGGGCTCTGTGAGGTCGGTTCAGATGTAGGAGGAGTAGCTGGGCATGTTACCTGCTCCAAGATCAGTGACCCATAACAGTTTAGTATAGGGTGCGGGCAGCCAGGGAGCGCAATGGCACTCACTACTAGTGGCAACTTTTCTTCCCCGGGGAACAGTACGGGTGTTCGACCCGCTCTGTTCATCGGTGGGAAGAAGGTGACTATTCTAGGTTACTCTGGCATCAACAAGGCATTTGTGTCCACAAAACTGCCGCTCACTGGATTTTTTCCCTTTTTTTGCACCATTCTCTGTAAACCCTAGAGATGGTTGTGGTTGACAATCCCAGATCAGCAGTTTCTGAAATACTCCAGACCAACCCCTCTGGCACCAACAACCACGCCACATTCAAAGTCACCTGAATCACCTTTCTTCCCCATTCTGAAGCTTGGTTTGAACTGCAGCAGTGCGTCTTGACCATGACATCATACCTAAATGCATTGAGATGCCACCATGTGATTGGCTGATCAGTAATTTGTGTCAACGAGCAGATGGATAGGCGTTCCTAATAAAGTGGCTGGTGAGTGTATGTATTATATGCTACTTTCTATAATTAGAGTAAGCATTTTCCGGTGCGGTAGAGTTGATCATTAACTTCTACAGTCCATCTCCTGGCATACAAAGAGTCCTATACATTTCAAACATGGCTGGACTTAGAAACTCTTTAGGAAATTCACAGGTGTATTTCAAGTAATTAGCCGTTTGCCTGAAGCTTCAAACTCTCCGTCCTTGCCTGACATATCCACCAACAAAGTCAATAGTTTTCCCTTTAACTCCCTGACTGCTCCCCACGTGGCTTTGCTTCCCTACTATACCAGTCCAACCCCAAAGATTTCAATAGCAGTTTGCAGCGGAGGCTTCCTATTGTGTCGGGCCTTTGTTTGAGAATAAAAAGTGTTAGCAATTATGTTTGCAGACGGAACAACGTGCGGTTCCAAAATTAGGGGGGGGGGGGGTCAAAAACCATCAAATGTTTCAATAATAGGGGTCAGTCCCACGACATTAAGATAGATCTCAGGTTTTGTATTCTTCTTCTTGGGGAGCCTAATAATGATGTAGCGCGCTTGTTAATTGATCAAAGACGCATAGCTCGTGTTGACTCTTTGGCTCTCTGCCTATCTCAGACACCTTTTCGGACTGCGCGGCTGCTGCGGTTTTAATTGAAATCCTCCACCGCAGATCTGACTGACAACAGCTATTAATATATATCTCTAAAGTGGAAATAATTCAAAAACAGATGGTCCGTCTCCAAAAAAACATTTCTTTTTTTCAAATTTTTCCACAAGTTTCTCTTTCAGAGACAAAAAATAATCATCTAAAGCTGGCCATATACCTTTAGATCTCTCTGTCAGATATCCTTTAGATCTACCAACAACTATGTAGTGCCGGGTCCTTTGCGATTAAACACAGGTAGACTTGGTGGTTTAGAAAGTTCCTCATATTACATGGTTTTGGTAAAACAAAAGGAGATCTAAAGGAAATCTGACAGAGAAATCTAAAGGTGTATGGGGACCCTAACTATCCTGATAAAAAAAATCTGTCATTGTAAATTTCTCCAGAAGTGATCACAGACAGAGAGTAAAAAAGAAAGGTTGAAATTACTAAGCCCTTTTAACGGTACAAAATGCCTATGAGGGCGATGACAGCGCATGCCGCCGTGGCCTCTTGATGTTGCCGTTTGAGCGCGGTTCATGAATATTTGTTTTATTCAAATTAAAGATCCAGGTCTAAAAAGTTGGATGGATTTTTTTTTTTACAGACCGGAGTTCTTAGATCTATGAGTGTGATCCTAAACTGTACACATCTGTACAGCCCATATGATCATTTTACAATTTTCTTGGTCAGCGGGGAGAGATATGAAGAGTGGTCACATACAGACCAAAGAGGGGAAGGGGAGCGAGGTCACAAGGCTTACCGACCAAAGAGGGGAAGGGGAGTGTGGTCACATGGCTTACAGACCAAAGAGGGGAAGGGAAGTGTAGTCACATACAGACCAAAGGGGGGCAGGGGAGTGCGGTCACAAGGCTTACAGACCAAAGAGGGGAAGGGGA
>CM070032.1:226471672-226482495 GCA_036250615.1 Ptychadena robeensis | reverse complement strand
AAAGAGAGGAAGGTGAGTGTGGTCACGTGGCTTACAGGCCAAAGAGAGAAAGGTGAGTATGGTCACATGGCTTACAGACAAAAGAGGGGAAGGGGAGTGTGGTCACTTGGCTTACAGACCGAATAGGGGAAGGGTAGTGCGGCCACATGGCTTACAGACCAAGAGGGGAAGGGGAGTGTAGTTACAAGGCTTACAGACCAAGAGGGGAAGGTAAGTGTGGTCTGATGGCTTACAGACCAAGGGGGGAAGGGGAGTGTAGTTACATGGCTTACAGACCAAAGAGGGGAAGGGGAGAGCGGTCACATGGCTTATATACGCAAGGGAAAATGTGGACGCGCTGGGGGGAGGCATCTGGTCATCGGAAACAATTGCCAATGCCCATATGCCTCCCCCCAGTGTGATACTGCCCATATTGCCCAACTCTAAAACCACCACTGCAAACGAAAAGGAAAAGTTAGGCCATGGTCAAAGGGGGAAAGAAGAAAGGTGATCTCATTGGCGTATAGACCAAACTGGAGATGAATACAAAAATACTTCCTAAAAGCAAATGTTTAGAGCTTTTTGCAGTTTAAAACCTGACATTAAAAGTGTTTTCTGTAAATGATCGCCATCTTTTCAAGAGAAATAAATAATAAAAGGGAGTTGTTTTGTAGTTCATATTATAATTCACTGACCAGCAGCTGCATTATGGATATAAATATGGTTATTGTTCCACATTGTACTTTATAATAAATGATATTCTGAAATTACAATAGTAAGTGCAATCCTGGGGGAAATATCTGTTTACTGTCTTCACAAACGCCGACTGTCCACAGTAGATTTGGTGTGACATCTTGGGATTATATTTCAGCGAATAGAAAACACATCTATAAGATATACCGGGAGATACGACGGATGGACCTCATGTATAAACATCTGGCGGAGAGAAAATGCTTCTTTTTAATTTAGAGGCTTGTTTCCACTAGAGCGATCGGCCATGTCTTCGGGTGATCACTCCCATTGACTATTATTTGGCAGTTTCCACTAAAGCGATCGCTTGAGGATGGGTGCGGATGCGATTTGGGGGCAATTTTGAATGCTACCTGTGACAGACTGGTAATCTGTGACTGTGTGAATGGACCGTTAGGATGTGTCCTGGAAGGAGTCCGGGAATAATTTGCCCAGCACCATTAGGTTGCTGAAAGTTTTTGTTTAAGTTTTCCTTAAAGGGCTTCCGGACTCTGGGATAGGAGGGATGGAACTGAGTGGGCCTTCCTATCCCACCAGGTACACTGTAAGGGTTAACACCTGGGTTGCAGGTGAGTGGAGCCAGGTGTGACTCCAAATAGCTGCAGAGTCCAGTGTGTTAGTTGTCCTGATAGTACTTGGTATTAGACACAGCTTCATACCAAGTAGAAGACAGGGGGCACACAGGGTGTGTGGGGCCCAGGCCTGTGGCTACTAGGGCAAGTGATACAGGAGGGCTCACAAAGAGTGTGAGACCCAGGCCTGTTGCTGCTGGGAAGCTCAACTGAGGACAAATATTGGACGTATTTTCAAGTTACTTTGTTTGGATGTCTAATAACCCTTGTGAGGGTAAGTTTTGGACAATATATACGCGCAGGAGCCCTAAATAGACACTTTTATGGTGGATTTATCGATTTTGGGAGCACCCCTTTGAGCTGAACCCCCACACACCCTAGCACAATTTTAATTGCGGACGATCACATCCCCTAGGTCAAAAAACACCAAACCAAAGTAATGTCTGGCACACAAAGGGAGGGTGCCCGCCGATCCTCTGAGGGGCCAGCTGCAGTGTGATGACATCATCATGCTACATTCTGTACCTCATCTATCGAGGGAGAATCTGCCCATGTATGCCTACCTTAAGATTTAAAGCCTGGATCCTCTTCTCCACCTGTGTCATAGTCTGTACCTGAGTATTAGCTTATGTTCCATCTACCCTCATTTATTGTAAAGTGATGTATATTATGCTGCTATAAAAAAAGTTAATGATAATTTATCAGCACAAGGACTCGTAATATTAAACGAGAACCACAGCTGCAATAGAAATGTCACAGCTGCAGAACAGTCTTTGGCTTACCCTTGTGCATGTATCTGCAGCCTCTCTAGTTCCTGCAGAACCTCCCCTGGATCCCTCCCTACATATACTGGCTAATCAGGGGTTAGTACCAACCAGAACTCCAGAAAAAGACAATGGATACATTGCCAGTAGGATCATGACCACTCAAGTGTAGTACGTGAATTGGCATAAACTGTTTGACATGTACAGAAGCCCATTGACGCAAATACAGCAAATCCTTGAATAAACGCTAGTCCAGAGTATAATAAGCATTGTGTTCTTTTCACCGATTCCCTCTCCTCTTCCTAATTTGTTCTCTGTTCACTGCTCCACTAGAACATAATGGCAGAACCTAAATAGCCTAGAAAAGAAAATATTAACCTAACAAGCTCAATTACTGATTTTTATTGGAGTTAAATTGGATTAGCAAATAATCTGCTAACTAGGACATCATTAAGAGGCTCGCTGCATCAGGTAACGCTGTCAGTTCCCATTGCGTTCCTGGGATCCTGCGAATCCAGAATACACTGGGGATGGATTAAATAGCAATAACCTCCATTGTGTAGATGTCATTCATTTGTGTGGCTATTACAGCTATTGCTTTTATGGTTACCTCATTCCGGCAGCCGGCTTTACAGTGTAATAAATAAGATTTAGCAGCCTTGGAGACAGATGTGTCACCCACTGGGGCCTAACATGGCTTATATAGCCTTGGAGATCACATTCCTCATCAAATGACCGTGGTCTCCTATCCATGTGACTTTTTTATAAATGTATAATGACAAACTAAGTTATGTAGAGGTCTTGTTGTATTGTCGCTGGTCTACAATGACCAGAGGGGCTGTATACTCTTTAGCAAAGGGATAGGCTGTATTCATAAGGATGTCCAGACCTATAATAAAGGGATCGGCTGTATTCATAGAGATGACCCAACCTAGAGTTAAGGAATAGGCTTTGTTCATAGGGGAGTCCTGACCTATAGTAAAGGGGTAGGTTGTATGCATAGAGATGACCTATAGTAAAGGGATAGGCTGTATTGATAGGGGAGTCCCGACCTATAGTAAAGGGATAGGCTGTATGCATAGAGATGACCTGACCTATAGTAAAGGGATAGGCTGTATTCATAAGGATGTACCAACCTATTGTTAAGGAGTAGGCTATATTCATAGAGTCCCCATAGTCCCCACCTGCAGTAAAGGCATATGCTGTATTTATAGGGATGTTCCGACCTATAGTAAATAGATAGGCTGTATTTATAGGGATGTCCCATACTTTAGTAAAGGGACAGGCTTTATTCATAAGGATGTCCCAACCTATAGTAAAGGCATTGACCATATCCATAGGGATGCCCCAACCTCTAGTAAATGTATAGGCTGTATTCATAAGAATGTCCCGACTTATAGTAAAGGAGTAGGCTATATTCATAATAATGTCCAAACCTATAGTAAAGGAGTAGGCTATATTCATAGGGATGTCCCGACCAATAGTAAAGGGATAGGCTGCATTCATAGGGATGTTCTGACCTATAATAAAGGCATTGACCCTATTCATAGGGATGCCCCGACCTATAGTAAAGGCATTGACCATATTCATAGGGATGTCCATGACCTATAGTAAAGGCATAGGCTATAGTCACAGAGATGTCCCTGGCCTATAATAAAGGGATAGGCTGTATGCATAGAGATGACCCAACCTATAGTAAAGGGATAGGCTGTATTCATAGGGATGTCCCGACCTATAGTAAAGAATAGGCTGCATTCATAAAGATGACCCAACCTATAGTGAAGGGATCGGCTGTATACATAGAGATGACCCAACCTATAGTAAAGACATAGGCTATAGTCACAGAAATGTCCCTGGCTAATAATAAAGGGATAGGCTGTATGCATAGAAATGACCCAACCTATAGTAAAGGGGTAGGCTGTATTCATAGGGATGTCCCGACCTAGAGTAAATGGATAGGGTGAGAAGCTGTATGGCTTCTCAGTGATGTCACCATCCTTTAATAAATAGATAGGCTGTATTCTCAGTGAAGCCATGTGCATCTAATCTCTGCCTAAAGGATAAGCATCTCCCGCTAGAGGCCATAGTTTTCGTATATTTACTATCCAAAGCCATTTTTTTATATATATATATAATATATTTTTAATCTCCCTGTTAATTAGTATGATCACTTTTAATATTTACATTTTCCACCTATGCTGCGAAGACTTGGGATTGGGCGACCCTTACATGTTCATTGTCCGGCCCCTCTATCAAGTTTAAAAACCCATTGCGGGCCATGAGTCAAAAATTTTTGGTTGGGAAGGGTTGGAACTAAACCCAGGGGGTGGCCAACCCCAATTTCTAAAAACGGATGTGGTGAGTCATGGCTACCCCCCCCCCCTATGTATTCTCCATGAGTCAAAAAGTTTGCCCAGCCTTGTTCTAGGTGGTATTAGTGATCACTAGTTAATAGGCCAGAAAGGCCTTCTCTGATTTTACCCACATGTAATTACACATACATTGACACATATAATAAAGCTTTCTCTCATTTCACTATAATACATTTTAAAATGCAAAAGGAAAACCATGGAAATAAAATAAACCTGGCACCAGAGATAAAAATAAGCAAAAAAAAAAAAAAGAATTCATGACGAATCTGTCACCCTCTGAAGAATAAACCTTCCATACCTTGCTGGGTCTAATGAACCAGTTTATTTATAATTCATTAATATGTAAATGCTCCATTCACATGATTAACGATATCAGAACAGAATCCCGGCTCAGACATATATGGAATTCCTAATAAGTTCATATACTTAGCTAGTGAATCTCTTCACAATAAGTCTCCCGAAGTCTCCAAAGGTCCACTAACGGCCTAATATAGCATAAAAAAGGCCGATAAGGCTTCCCAGTTCCGGGTAATTGCCCCAAGCTTCTGCTCGCTCACATCATCCACTTTTCATGCGCTCAATTGGAAATGTTCTTTCTGAATTGATACAAGAGACGGAATCTGGTATTCTGATGTGTGTTTGTCTGGTCTCAAAAAGCCAGACTAATGATGGCCATAGTAATTAGAGATGGTCGAATTTTTCGACTTGCTATCTTTGTGAGCTGATTGCAAAGCCCCTGAACATGGTATCATCACCAAAATTGCTGTAGATGATAAATTGACGTAGAGAAGGGTTGGGGGAACATTTGAAAAAAAGAAGTGTTGCTCTAGCACATGTACTTTTTGCATAAATTAAGTTCAAAGTTAAAGTCGAAATTCAGATTTTCGAAATTTCTACTTGACTTTGAACTTAATTTGTGCAAAAACTATTTGTGTTAGAGACATACTTTCTTTTTTGGAGTGTACCCCCAACCCTTCTCTGCCTCTCCAGCAAGTTTGGTGATGATACCATGTTCAGGGGCTTTGCAATTAACTCGAAATCGGCGAAATGGTCGAATTTTTTAAAAGAAATTCGACCATCTCTAATAGTAATAATAAAAATTTCAGAGAAAAGGCCAAAACTTTTAAAGTTGAAAGTGTATGCAAACCTAAATTTTGTCCTTTGGTTATGTGTGTCAATATACAGTATGTTTCTGGCTATAAGACTCACTTTCATCCCCATTAAAATCAATGGGGCGTCTTATGGTCCGAATGTGTAAACAAAAAAAAAACAAACATCCTGGGAGCAATATCTCTGCATCCCATTAAGCTGGAATTTGTTCCGTTCACTAGAGCCAAGCCAAAAGGCCACTGCCAAGTGCCCATCAGCAGGAGAAGATGACACTTTAATGGGTTAGGGACTCTGACTGCCCTGTCTAGCTCTACTAAAGTACTTTCCTCTCTCTTCAATACTCTTGGGTAGAGATGGTCGATTTTTTTAAAAAAAATCGATGATTTTGATGATTTCGAGTGAATTGCAAAACCCCTGAACAATGTATCATCACTAGAGATGGTCGAATTTTTTTTAAAAAATTCGACCATTTCGCCAGTTTCGACTTAATTGCAAAGCCCCTGAGCCCCTGAGCCCTGAGCATGGTATCATCACCAAACTTGCTGGAGATGTAGAGAAGGGTTGGGTTCAAAGTCAAGTAAAAAATTTGAAAATCGGAATTTCGACTTTAACTTTGAACTAAATTTATGCAAAAACGACATGTGCTAGAGCAAAACTTATTTTTTTAAAATGTTCCTCCAACCCTTCTCTACATCTCCAGCAAGTTTGGTGATGATACCATTTTCAGGTGCTTTGCAATAAGCTCACAAAGTTTGCAAGTCGAAAAATTCGACCATCTCTAATCATCACTAAACTTGCTGGAGATGTAGAGAAGGGTTGGGGGTATACTACAAAAAAGTATGTCTTCAACACAAATAGTTTTTGCACAAATTAAGTTCAAAGTCAGGTCAAAATTTCGAAAATCGGAATTTCGACTTTCATTTTGAACTTAATTTATGCAAAAACTACATGTGCTAGAGCAAAACTATTTTTTTTCAAATGCCCCCCCCCCCCAACCCTTCTCTACACCTCCGGAAAGTTTAGTGATGACTCCATGTTCAGGGGCTTTGCAATCAGCTCACAAAGTCAGCAAGTCAAAAAATTCAACGATCTCTAGTGCCCATCAGCAGGAGATGACACTTTTTTTGATGGGTTAGGGACCCTGACTGCCCTGGCTAGCTCTACTAAAGTAACTTCCTGTCTCCTTGGATCTCTTCAATGCTCTTGTGCCAGGACCCACAACAAACCTTGTAATGGCACATAATGATGTGTCCTCCTAGTGCAGTTGGACTGCCTGTGCAACCTTTGTCCAGGTTTCTCCTCATCCTACCAGTGACTGACCCAAGTCAAATGCAAAGCTACTGAAAAGCAGTAAGAATAAACATGAGAAGGATAAACATGTCCGTGACCTCCATCTGCAAAACTATTATTCCTGTTTATATAGTAGCGTAGTATACAGGTCTTTCATAGAAACCTACATAAGAAAATTACAGGCATAACATGTAATATTTTACCCTTGGTCCTGCAGATAATACACTTATTGCGTGCGTTCATTGAAAAATGATGGAGCATATGGGCTGTAAATGGGCTGGACAGGGATAAATGCCCTCCACACGAGGGGCCACCACTTCAGGAAGGATACTGCATGGCAGTGAAAAGACCCTCATTGACATCATACAATTCCCTGACCCGGAGTCTGACAACACAAAAGACGACTACACTTAGGGTAGGCTGAAATGTTCCTTTAGCAAAGGCCAATCCATTAGGCGGTTATAAGTAATACGGTGAAAAGGAATGAACTCTACGGTATATAGAAATCTTAACTTATTTATAAAAAGCAGTTCAACCAAGAGATCACCGGTGTGTAGATTAGTGGTTTTGTGGATTAAGAAGTAGCAAAGAAAGAGGAAATACAGAAGATGAAGCCTTTTAATATTTTCATCCTGACTTTCATACTGGCATAGGTAACTGGAGCAAAGAAGAAAATTATATTTTGCGTTGAATAGGAGGCCAGAATGCCAGGAAAAGTAGACATTGATCATATGTCTGCTTTCCTTTAAACCCTAGGTGCCTAACTTGCATCCCTCTGGCCATTCTTTAGCAGCCCTCCTATGTTCTCCACTTGCGTCCCCCCAAATCCAACTGTTAATGCATAGGGCATAGGAACTCACCTATTCACCGATCCCCCGCTGTAACTAGAGATGGTGCAATTTTTTGACTTGCTAACTTTGTGAGCTGATTGCAAAGCCTCTGAAAATGGCATCATCACCAAAAATACTGGAGATGTAGAGAAGGGTTGGGGGAACATTTGAAAAAAAAAAGTTTTGCTCTAGCACATTCAAAATTTTTACTTGACTTTGAACTTAACCTCCCTGGCGGTTCACTGAGGTGCAGATTTCTGTACCAAAAGTGATACAGTGTTTTGCCTTTCCGCCCCCATCGGCATCACTGACCCTTGTCCCCATTCAAAGTACTGGCGATCGACCAGAGAAAAATTTTTGTTCTCTGGCTGATCAAAGTTTTTTGCGAGTACGAACGGTTGCTCCAGGTGGGCGCGTTCATTTTGCGATTGATCACCAAGCGATCACCCCCAATGCGCATGTGATCATTCGCAAAATCGGCCGCAGATTGAAGCGCTATGGCCGGCTTTAGAGGTACAGAAAATTTTCTTTTTTTTTTTATAAGTTTACACTTGTTTTCTTTTGATTTGAATTGGATAAAACATTTATCCAATCCAATAAAAAAAAAAAATTTAAAAAAGTAAAAAAAAAAAATCAAAGAAAAAAAAATTTCTGTACCTTCAAATCTCCCGTCCGGCGTGTGACGTCATCAGGACCCGAGTGGCGATCACGGAAATAGCCGGAGAGATCGGCTATTTCCGGAGGTACTCGGGTGCAGCCAGAGATGATGCAACTAGCAGAAACGCTCAGCGGGAGCGTTTCTGCTAGTTGGATCTACTTTTGAACTGGATTACAGAAAGACATTTATCTCATCCAGTCCAAAGGTTAAAAAAAATGTTTAAAAAACAAAAAAAAATTTACATTTTTTTTTAAGACCGGGTCCCGCCTCCGTGATGTCACGCGTCACTTGGGGACCCGGAAGAAGCCGGCAAAAAAGAAGATGTGCCTGAACCCAGTTCGGGTGTATCGATAGTTGCTGCGTCCCTTTGCCCAAACTGAGTTCGGGCATATCGCTAGGGAGGTTAATTTGTGCAAAAACTATTTGTGTTAGAGACATAATTTTTTTTTGTAGTATACCCCCAACCCTTCTCTACATCTCCAGGACGTTTGGTGATGATAGCATGTTCAAGGGCTTTGCAATTAACTCGAAATCTTCATATTTTTTTAAAAAATACGACCATCTCTAGCTGTAACCTCCTGGGATCCTCTTAAGCTAGCCATACACGTGTCGGATTCCATGGCCAATTGATCACTCACCCGATCGATTCTGGCGATTCTGCCGGGAATAGCTGGTGTGATCAATCGGCCAATTAAGAGTATCCATCGCTGCATACCACCTTGTCCAACGGATTCCGGCACGATTCCGTGTCCGATTGTCCACCTCACAAATGGCAACTCCCCCTGATCTGGGCAGAATCGGATGAGAAAGACCAACATGTTGGTTCTCTGTCGGATCCGATTCTGGGCCCCTGAACGATCGGACCTGATCGATCGGACAAGGTGGGCTGCATGCGATTCCGGCACGATCGTTTCGCGTGCACGCGCCCGGAATCGATCGTGCCGGAATCCGGAGGGAATCCGACACGTGTATGGGGGCCTTTAGAGCGGAAAGAGGAGAAGAAGCAAGTGACTCACTCAGGGTTCTAGCAAGTCCTTTGTCTCTCCTCCTCTTTCTGCTCTGGGCATAGATGTGTTGGTGAGGAATTGGTGGACAGGTGGAGTGCCTATGCTCCCACTATCCCAACAAATGGGGGATGATTGTATTATATTGCAGCACATAACAGAATAGGTTCAATAGATTCAAAGGTTATGTGTCCCATAGATATCATCAAAGGCTTTAAGGATATATATGATACAAAATGTACATTACCATACTACAGTGTTCCCTAATGCTTCAATTTTTCATCCATTCCTGAAGGATCGATGTGCAGGAATCATACATGGCCTCCCTTTCTTAAAGCGGGATCGACCAATGTCGATTGAACAGGGAACTAGAGATGGTCAAATTTTTCGACTAGCTGTCTTTGTGAGCTGATTGCAAAGCCTCTGAACATGGTATGATCCCCAAAATTGCTGGAAATGTAGAGAAGGGTTGTAGAAACATTTGAGAAAAATTCGCTTTGCTCTAGCACATTTAGTTTTTGCATAAATTAAGTTAAAAATGAAAGTAGAAATTCAGATTTTCCATTTTAATGGTCTTTGGTTATATAGGTCTTTGCCTCAGGTTCTCTATATCACTGCATCTTTCTGGGGGTATATTAGGTTTGTCTGATCCCTGCACCAGTAGCGGTTGAGAGGAACCTAAACTGCGAGCTGGGTTTGTCTAAACCATACATATGAGCCCTACCCAGGTCATGGAACTTATGCATCTGATTGACATAGCCTATATAAATTAAGATTTTCCCTGAATGATCTCCATCAACCTTACTGCTCTCACTATGGGAATATCAGGTAGAAAATGTCATACTGGCCAGCAGATCTTTCATTCAGGTTTGGAAAGTCATTTTGGATTGTTGTATCATTACACATTGTCAAAACACTTAAGCAGAACAGTAGAGATGTCCCGAACTGTTCGTGGCGAATATCGCATGTTCGCGTTCGCGCGAATACGAAGATTACGCTAACCTTCCAACGCAACGCGATCCTTGACTATTCATTTGAAATCTTTGGTGGCGGAAGATTTATTTTGTGAAAAAAAAATTTTCTCCTTGGGGGTTTTTTCATGGTTCCCCCTGTCAGCCCATTGTCCTGAGCGGTGTTCACGGCCCTTAGGGACGCGAAAACCGTCCAACTTCGACGCGCAGGCTGACGCGACAACAGCCCACGCTACGCATCCATGACTATCATTTGAATCTTTGGTGGTCGGATTTATTTTGTTAAAAACAATTTTCTTGGGAGTTTTGCCATTATTTAATCCCCCTCTCGGCTGTTCATTGTTTGTCCATGGATTCCCCTCTGTCATGTCATTGTCCACGGTGTTGACACCCCTTAACCAAGTTTTCCCAACACTATTTGTGGCCAGAAGGGGGTCCCTTTGTTTTTTATTTCGCCTCCCATAACGTCACTGTCGTGTTTCGGATGGGAGAAAAAAATTGTTTCCGCGAACTTTTCCAAATG
>CM070032.1:226454354-226471647 GCA_036250615.1 Ptychadena robeensis | reverse complement strand
CAAATGTTCGCGTTCGCCGTTCGCGAACGGCAAAATCCGGGTTCGCGACATCACTACAGAACAGTATCGGATAAACATAGCTGGTGCTTTTACACCCTTCAGTCTATGTCCCCCATGTGTCAAGAGAGACATTGCAGGAAATGTACTCAAACCAGCATAAGGTCATTTCGGGCAAAGTAAAGGTCACAAGACAGCTGCCAAAAATATCTTATTTGATTCTCCGGTCTGAAACACTCTAATCCGCAATGTTTATTTGGAACATATCCCATCAAACAGAATAGTTCAGTGAGCATTTCTCTATCCCTAAAGCAACCGGCAAAAACAACACACAACACAAATTGTGCTGCGATTTGTTTAAATTCTTTTGTTCAACAAAACAGAAATTCATCTCTAGCTGTTTCCAATACATTAAAGAGGACCTACCATCTGGGAGGTCACTCAGCAGTATCGACTGCAGCTCAGCCGATACTGCTGAGATCTAAAATGGTAAAAAAATATATATATATATATTTCTGACAGCAGGAGGGGAGCTTGTTCCGAGTGTGCCCCTCCTACTGCCTTCCGTAACGCCTAGACAGCCGATGGTATCTGGGACATCTCTCTCAGGCAGAAACCCAGCGGAGCTCCACAGCTCCAACAGAGAAGAGACAGGAGGGGGAGGTGGGAGTGGAAGTGGGAGGAGGAGAGGGCAGTGAGGGCAGAAGCAGCTTCACTTCTCCAGGAGCCAAGATGCCAGCATAAGAACTAAAAGTAAAGAAAGTATGTATGGTGTGGGTTTTTTTGTGTAGCAGTTTTCCAGCATCTGAACTGCTGACAGGTGAGTGGGGGAGGTGAAGTGGAGTGAAGGGGGGGGGGAGAGGGGGGGCAGTGCGGGCAGAAGCAGCTTCATTTCTCCAGGTGCCAAGATGCCAGCATGAGAACTAAAAGTAAAGAAAGTATGTATGGTGTGGGTTTTTTTGTGTAGCATTATCTGTTAGATTAGAGGGAAGAAAAGCACAAGGGCCCCCACCACTAATTAGATTCCCCCTGGGAAACCCCAGGGGCAAGGGGACTTTAACGGCCAAAGGTATATGACAAGATGAATTCTGAATAGTTTCAAAATAGCCACAATTTAATAAGATAACAAAAGTTTATAAAAACAAAGGACATTTCAATGTTGGTCGGTGTTACAGTGTTAAAACAACAGGTGTTTAAGATATTAGCGTATATAACGAGTACAGAAAGACATAAAAATATAAACGTAAAATTGTATCGATCATTATGTTAGGATAAAAGTCCTGTTTTGACAGGATTGACCCCAACGCGCATTTCGTGTAGAACTTCATCAGGGGGTGTGTCTTTATCCAGGTCAAGTCTGTAAAAATAACAAAAGCAACAACACCAACAGGGGACAGACAAGGAACAACAAAAAGAATCTATAAGCATCTCAAGATCTGGATGTATATGTTAGTTCAATCCAATCATATCGACAAGTCTGAAATTACTCACAGCATTAAACACCGGGTAGACCAAAAGCTGAGACAGATAACCGCCAGTGCCCCCACCAAGGGGCAGCCACAGGCGAAGAGCGGGAGGCCGAACCCAAGCCCCGGCAGCCCACAGGACCAGAGCAAATCTGCACATAAGGAGTGGAACTCAATTGAAGAATTTTAATAGTCAGAAATTAGACAAAGGATGGTTGTTAGGAGGGTTTGGATGTAGAAAGTATTAAAGGGGAGCCCACCTTAAGTGGTTAAGATTGTCAGTGCATACCATGAGTTTAACCTTCCTAGCATTTCTGACGGCAGTACCTCGTCCTGCACTTGCTAATGCACTATTGCAGCTGACGAGAGGGAGCCGTCCAGCTCAGATCCTCCAGCTGCTCACTCTGCTCTGAGTGCTGTCTGTGTGTGCGATGTTATGCAAGCAGGCTGTGACACCTTTCTTCAAGCATAATCTGCAAATGAATGCCCCGATTTGCATATGAATATCGCAATTTGCACATGAATGTCCCGCCCCCCCCGCCGCGCGGGACATTCATGTGCAAATTGGGACATTCATATGCAAATCGGAATATCTTCAAAGTGGAACAACTGGAATATCACTCCCATTGTCATTGCTAGTGATGGCCGAACTGCCCGCAAGGCGGACAGTTCGGCCGCGAACAAGCATGTTCGCCCTCCTTCCCGCCGGCGGACAGTACGGGTGTTCGACCCGCCCTGTCCGCCGGCGTGAAGGAGCCCTCTATTCTTCCTCCGGTGGGATCATACGCGGCGAGATCCCGCCGCAGGAAGAATGTTTCCACTGAAGACCGGGTAGAGAACCTGGTCTTTCAGTGGAAAGCCGGCTCGCACACCCGGATGTGACGTCAGTGATGTCACATCCGGTAAGCACACCAGGAACTATGCGTTCCAGGTGCCGGATGTGACGTCACTGACGTCACATCCGGGTTTTCAGATTCTAATTCCCCGCCTAGCAGTGGGGAATTTGAATCTGTCCGCGAACGGGCGGACGGCGGACTTTTTTAAAAGTCCGCTCCGCCCGTCCGCGGACGGACATGCCCGAGGTTCGGCCATCACTAGTCATTGCAGATGTGGTCTTGGAAGTTAACCCTTTCAGAGAATGCCATTGTATTGGATACAGTGATAACTGTATCCAATACAATTCAAAACAAAATAAAAATGATATTATGAACAAACATAAATACTGTTTTGAAATCAATAAATACTGTTTTGAAATCTTTCATACCAAATAAGTATTCAAGCGATTTAAGCATTCAAATGATACATTTCATAATTTTTTTATGTACTTTTTTTTATAATAATTGAGTGTTTCAAACATTATTATAGTCAGGATGTCTATTAGACCCTTGTACAGACAGATTTTTGGAAGTTACAAGCCTACAACACAAAAAATTCCATTAAAGTCTATGGTGCGCTTCTGGTACAGAATTTTGGACCTCAGCAGTGCGCTAGGGAGGTTAAAGGTGTTCCATGTTGGGGAGTGATGATACAGTGAAGTAAGAGGTGGTGCTAACCAGTGTTGGGGTTTTAAAGGATGTGAAACATTGAGTAAGACAAATCCTCACAAGAGGGTGTAAAAACAAACCAAAATTCAAACAAATCCCTTCTGAACTTCTGACAGGTGAGTGGGGGAGGTGAAGTGGAGTGGAGGGGGGCAGGAGAGAGGGGGTAGTGAGGGCAGAAGCAGCTTCACTTCTCCAGGTGCCAAGATGCCAGCATGAGAACTAAAAGGAAAGTATGTATGTATGGTGTGTGGTTTTCTTGTGTAGCAGTTTTCCAGCATCTGAACTGCTGACAGGTGAGTATTATGTCTATTAAATGTATGTGTGTTTTTTTTATTTTGTGTTTAAAACCACTTTAAACAGCTTTTCATTTTTAATCCCTTTAAAAAAAAAAAATTACTAAACCGCCAAACTTTTCTGGAAGTAAAAATGTAAAAAAACATCAGCAGTCGCGTGGAAGAAAAATATGGATCGCCCCGAACGCAGAAAACAAAAAAACCCGGCTCCTGGAAGAATTAATGAAAGGGATAGCGTGAGGCTCGACAGATAATTTCTATTTAGGAGAAATAAAAAATGTTTTATGAGGAAAAATAATGATTCTGTTTTATCAAAGTTTAGTTTTAGGAAATGATCTGTCATTCTGACAAAGCCCGGAGACACGTTCATATCTCATAGAACCGAGAATTACAGGCTTGCGAGAAAATGTCACAGAGCTGTTGGGAGAAGCTCTAGAAGATAGTGTACACCCAAAGACAGGAAGTAATAGCAGAAAAGAGAAAAAATAATAATAGATACAAAAAAAAAAGCTTTCATTGAACCCCGAAGGACTCTATAGTGACAGAACTCGAAATATGCGAACGCTGATACCATGGCAATAATGCAAGCGTTTATTTATCTATTTACAGGCTGACTTTTTACCATTGTGGTGTTTTGGCTAGAGATGGTCGAAATTTTCGACTTGCTAACTTTGTGAGCTGATTGCAAAGCCCCTAAACATGGTATCATCACCAAAATTGCTGGAGATGTAGAGAAGGGCTGGGGAAACATTTTGAAAAAAAGTTTTGCTCTAGCACATGTGTTTTTTGCATAAATTAGGTTCAAAATCAAAGTCGAAATTCTGATATTCTTAATTTTGACTTGAACTTAATTTATGCAAAAACTATTTGTGTTAGAGCAATATTTTTTTTTTAAGTATACCCCCAACCCTTCTCTACATCTCCAGCAAGTTTGATGATGATACCATGTTCAGGGGCTTTTTAATTAACTCGAAATCGTTGAAATGGTCCAATTTTTGAAAATAAATTCAAACATCTCTAGTTTTGGCACATATGTAGCTCAATTGTTTTATGTTTACCTTCCTGGTGGCAACATTGACCTCCACGTTAAGAAGGCTGCGACGATTTTCTGCCCCACATCGCAGGCACCATCGTTGACTATTAGAGATGGTCGAACTTTTTAAAAAAAAATTCAACCATTTAGATGATTTCGAGTTAATTGCAAAGCCCCTGAGCATGGTATCATCACCAAACTTGCAGGAGAGGTAGAGAAGGGTTGGGGGTATACTACAAAAAAAGTGTGTCTCTAACACAAATAGCGAATTTGGACTTTGATTTTGAACTTAATTTATACAAAAACTACATGTGTTAGAGCAAAAACTTTTTTTTTTTTCAAATGTTCCCACAACCCTTCTTTACATCTTCAGCAATTGTGGTGATGATTCAGAGGCTTTGCAATCAGCTCACATAGTCAGCTAGTCAAAAAATTTTACCATCTCCAGTGATGTGTAGAGGAGGAAGGGTGGGTAAAACCAGTACCCAGAGTACTATGTACCACATGATTGAAAACGGTGAAGAACATAGTACTCTGCTGGTTTTCCCCACCCTTCCTCCTCTCCTCTGCACATCGTCATTAGTGTCGGGGGAGTATATTTGAAATTCAAATATATTTGATGAATATCTGACATCCGAGAATTGGCATTTTTTGGGGGAATGTGCGCTCGGATATTCATAATGGCGGTTATTCGTCATATTCGGCAATTGGAACTAGGAATTATGCATTCCAAGCGCCAACAGGCAGGAAATTTGAATCTTTCCGCGAACAGGCAGGCATTGGACTTTTTAAAATGTCTGATCTGCCTGTACACGAACAGACCTGGCCCAAGTTCGTGCACCACTAGTGATCGGTGAGTCCACCGAGATTCAGAATCGCAGCAGGCTTGCCAAAGATAGGTAAATTTGTCTTAGTGTAGCTCAGGCTGAGTTTGCTTTGTAGACAAACTTACCCCTAGCTGGGTTCAGGCAATCTGCCAGGGAGGTTAACCGGTATGGGAAGTGTACCCATTTTTGCAGTTAATCAACCCCCAGAACACTGGCAGCCTTTTGGCTGTAGTAAGTATGCAGTACATTGTTTTGCAGTAAAACATGTATTTAACATAGTATAAATCCAACCAATATATATATATATATATATTTACATACACACCTTTTTCCATATACATTATTAACATGTTTTTAAATATGCAAAAATATATAGAAGATATAGAAAAAGGAGCAATAAGACCATGAAATACTACCAATAAAGTAAGAAAAAATGATATCGATTGTTGGTTAGGTTTAGGTCCTGTGATAACAGGAACATTAAATAATGCATTGTAGGAGAATAAATGAATTCACTCTGAAAAAATCTAGATACACAAACCCGGAGCAGACAGTAATTGTGTCTTTGCACTGTAGTTTTCTATGTGACAATACACTGACAAATCGCTCTCATTTTCCAAGGAGAGTCCCATGTGTTGAAATTGGCCCAGGCAATTGATTTGTGTTCGTGTGTTACATGAAATCCTCGGTATTTGCTGTTATTCCGTATTACATACTGCCAATCTAGCCGCTTAGAAAATAGATTGATCACAACGGTTAATAACAATGCAGGTTAGTCAGCCATAAGGGTTTATTTTGTAGCTTTTTATATATATGTAATTGAGTTAAACAGTATACAGGCTTAGTGTTTATCTCACTTTCTTTGACCCTTTACTCTATTTAGTTGCCGGGAGTGAAGGAATGCCCTGTGCAAGCTACGGTATGTATGAGACCAAGTCATAGCCTATTGGATAGTGGTAATTGGTCAAATCGAGTCACATGTAGTGAGTCACATTCTCTTCCATACTTTTTTTTTGCATGTAGCAGAGGGAGCAAAGCGCAGGTATATTTTTCTGGAGGAATCCTTAGTGCATATGTCTAAGTTAACACAAGTTAACTCAGGGTGAGTTTGTTTACTAACATTACTTCCCGAACTAACCTTGGGCATTCCGTCTGTCTAGTAGGAGCCCATAGTGTTTCTCTGTATTGCTGAATCCACTAATGATATTGCTAGAGAGGGGGTGGGGTGGTGTCCATTTAAAGGGGGTTGTGTAACTTTTCTCCAGGGAATCCTCGGCATCAAAGATGACACAAGGGGTGGGAAGGGGTGATGGGGCAGAATCCTTTTTAAACATTAGAGAAGTTGGTCAATGACAGGTGGGTCTAGTGCTGTAACAAGGTCCTCTGGTTCCTAAGGCAAGACACGGGTCAATTTGTTACTGATCGATTCCTGATCTGATCATTCCAGGAGATCGTGGAATTGGCGATTGATCGGATTGGAAATTGATGGAACACCACCTTGGGAATCCGATTTGTGGTAGATTTGGACATGAGCCGATCTCCAAAATGGCAGATTCCACAAAATCCATCAAACTGAAAGGATGTTGCATAGGGAGCTATGGGTCCACCAATGTACTTTGATTGGCAACGATCGACAAAAAAAAAACAACATGTCGGTTCAATGTCCGATCCGATTTTTAGTTGATTCCGATTTTTGGGGTCAATCAGTCAGGGTGGGCAGAACACGATTGATCGCCGATTGATCGTTGATCAATCTTGTGAATCGATCTGTTAAAATCTAGTGAAAAATCAGTGTATGGGAGCCTTAAGGGACATTGCTGCTCTTTAATAGGCAAAACAAATAAAGCCAAGAAATTAATATGCATACATTTAAAAAAAATAAAAATAAACTAAGGGTTTCTTTTCCATTGCTGTGATACAGAGGGTTCACCAGCAAGGTTTGGTACCAAACAAGAGAATATTATTGAGTGGATATTGATAAAACTACACAATCTTAGTTGAACTTTCATCTGATTTGAGTTTTCAGAAACTGAATTTCTCTTGGCTCCACCTCTTACATCTCATTATTATGGATTTTGCTCATTCCTAAAACTAATAGACAGTCATTGAGATAAGACTGAAATGTCTACATGTCTTATTGTTTTTTTTTCATTCTCAGACATCCTGGGAGCAAAACCTCTGCATCAGAGTAGGCTGGAATTCATCCATTCCTTCCAGACAAGCCAAAGAGCCACTGCCAAGTGGGAGATCTAGTCGAACAGCACTAGCCATACCCATACCCATTCCAATTCGATAGCATGTGTGTATTAACATTCTTCATTGCAATGTGTGGGAGAGGAAGACAAAACCACAAAGGACCAATACGTGTGGGGGAGGAAGATAAAGCCAAAGAGAATCAATGAGTATAGGAGGAAGAAGAAACCCCAAAGAGCAAATCAGTTTGAAAGAGGAAAATGTAGCACAAGGAGCTATGCATATGTCAGAACCGAGAATTGAATGGGAACAGGCAACAGGAGAAGCTAATCAGAGTGGGAGAGGAAGCTGAAACCACAAAGGACCAATCACTGTGAGAGACCAAGAATAAACCACAAAGGGCCAATCACTGTGAGAGACCAAGAATAAACCACAAAGGGCCAATCACTGTGGGAGAGGAAGAAGAAACCCCAAAGGGCAAATCAGTGTGGGAGAGAAAGATGGCGCACGAGGAGCTATGCATATGTCAAAACCCAGAATTGAATGGGAACAGGCAATAGGAGAAGCTAATCAGAGTGGGAGAGGAAGACAAAACCACAAAGGACCAATCACTGTGGGAGACCACGAATAAACCACAAAGAGCCATACACTGTGGAAGAGGAAGATGAAACCACAAATAGTCAATCACTGTGGGAGACCAAGAATAAACCACAAAGAGCCAATCACTTTGGGAGAGGAAGATGAAACCACAAAGAGCCAATCAGTCAAAGAGTGAAAGAAGAAACCACAAAGGGCAAATCAGTGTGAAAGAGAAAGATGGAGCACAAGGAGCTAGTCGGAATGTGAGAGGAAGGTGTAGGACAAAGAGTTAGAGTGAAAGAGGAAGAAAAAAACAACAAAGGGCCACTCCTTGTGGGAGAGGAAGAAGAAACCACATAGCCATTCAGTGTGGAAGAGGAAGAAGAAAAAATAAAGGGCTCATAAGTGTAGGAGAAGAAGAAACCTCAATGAGCCAATCAGTGTGGGAGAGGAAGAAGAAACCTCAATGAGCCAATCAGTGTGGGTGAGGAAGAAGAAAGCAAAAAGGGCCAATCAGTGTGGGTGAGGAAGAAGAAAGCAAAAAGGGATAATCAGTGTGGGTGAGGAAAAATAAACCATAACGGGTCTATAATTGTGGGAGAGGAAGAAGAAAACACAAAGAGCTAAGAAGTGTGGGAGAGGAAAAAGAAACCTCAAAGAGCCAATCAGTGTGGGAGAGGAAGAAAAAAAAAGGGCCAATCAGTGTGGGAGAGGAATAAACCACAATGGGTCTATTAGTGTGGGAGAGGAAGAAGAAAACACAAACAGCTAAGTAGTGTGGGAGAGGAAAAAGAGACCACAAAGAGGAATTTAGTATAGGAGAGGAAGATGCAGCACAAGAATCTAGACAGTGTGGGAAAGGAAAATGTAGGGAAAGTGTAAGAAGCAGCACCAAAAGCTAGTCAGAGTAGGAGAGGAAGAAGCAAGACCAATAGGTATTCAGAATGTGAGGGGGAAAAAAGTAGCACAAGGCATTTTCCAATGGAATAGTATTAACCCTCTGAGCGTTTGCCACGTGGCACGGTTTTTTTATAACCGTGCCACGGGCAATCGCGGCGGAGCACAATGTCGCTAGAGACGCTGGACTTCTGCTGACAGAAAGCGACGCCCCTCCAGTTTGACGGAGGTCTATGGCGCCGCCTACCCCCGCCCCTTCGCGTCACCGGTGACGCGATCGGGGGCGGACCCGGAAGCATCGGCATACATGCTGATGCTCCTGACCGCCGTCAGAAGACGGCGAGACCTCGGGCGTTCCTCCGGCTAACTCGGGCTGAGTTTCATGATGCATGAAACTCAGCCCGAGTTAATTCGGGGAGAACGCTCAGAAGGTTAATCAGCAGGCCAGTCAGAAAGGAAGATAGATAGATAGAGAGTAAGAAGCAGCACATGAGTAGTGTTGAGCGAGAATATTCGAAATTCTAATATATTCGACGAATATCCGCCATTCGAGAATTCGCAATATTTCGCGAATATGCGCGCAGATATTCGCAATGGCGGATATTCATCATATTATGCTTCAACATTGTTTACCGCCATACATCGCGCAGATGTGTACGCATTGCGAATGGATACGCGCAATACACACTTTGCTCGTACTGGCTGAGATCACAGAATGAGGAAGAGAAGCTGAAAAGCTGCATTGCGAATCATTGCGCACGGGCATGCACAATGTAAGGCAATAGAATACAGACGAATCGAATTGTATGAATTTAGAATATTTCTTTGTATATTCGCGAAATTACGCGAATTCAAATATACCCTATGCTGCTCAACACTACACATGAGCTCTTCAAAATGGGAGAGGAAGGAGCAGCAAAGTAGCTAGTCAGAGTGGGAGAGGAAGAGTCAGCACAAGGACTAGTCCAATTGGAAGAGGAAGAAGTAGACCATGGAGCCAATGTGTTCACGAGAATACTGATAGTAGAGAGAACAGAGTAATAGAACAAATAGCTAAAATATAGCTCCTTGAAACACAAAATTATGTAAAAAAAAATTACATATAAAATAAATAAAAGGTATCATTTGAATGATAAAATACGTAGTTTGTATGATAGATCTCAGTATGTATTTATATTTGTATTTGGTTTATAATACATTTTTTTTCAATTGGAAATCTTTACTTTGAATTGTATTGGATACAGTTATCACTGTATGCAGTACAATTCCCTTTTGAACACACCACGGGAGGGTGGGTGAACTTCAAAGGGCACATCTGGAAATCACACTAAATAGTTTGCTCCATAGGAAACTGTTTCCGCGCGATTTACTTTGAATCTCCGCCGCCTCGAGGGGGGAGAGGGGTCCGCTCTCCTCCAGCAGCTTCTTCTTTAGATTGGAGCTGCCGCGGTATGGTAAATCTGCGCTGCCGGGGCTCCAATCTTCACAGGATGGCACCATCTCGCCCAGTGCAGTACTGACAGGACAGCGCTGGACGAGATGGTGCCACCAGGGGGTTATTTGTTTTCTATAATCCTATTGATAACGGAAAAGCCATCAAGCCTTTGAATTGGAATAGGCTAAGGGGATAACTTTAGAAGCATTCCTCTGCTCCTTTATGGGCCGATCAATCATTGCTGAACCTCACCATCTCCAAATACTGATGGCGCCGCCTGGATCACAGAATGAACAGACAAGGCTTTTTTACACCGACACGTTTCATCTGTATATTTATCCGTTGGCCCATTCCAGCATAACACACGCATCCATCGTTAGCCGCATCCTTTTCCACGGAAACACCACATTAGAGACTTAGATCAGATAATTATGTATCTTCCATATTTGTAGCATTCTTCCCAGGGAGCCACATAATGATTCTTGCAGCGCTGCAATCAATCACGACGGCTTCCTGTACATTAGCCATCACCCAGACTCCACCATCACCATGCAGTTGGCTCTCTGGTCAGATCTGCCGCAGACCCGAGTGACACCGAGCAGGAAAGAAGCGTCCAGCTTGCGCGCTCGGATGAATAAAAAAGAAACTCGTACACGTCTGCTTTGTCTTTCATTAACTATTCACAGTGGCTTGTATTTCGCTCTGTTACATTTGTTTGTCTCATACCCCGTGGTTTATTATCTGTGTGGATGCAAGAAGAATGTTAAGTAATGTTCCCGGCTGATAGCAGCTTGTGGGAAAAATAACATCATTAGGATCTGTAAACAACTTGGGAATTATAGATGAGGTGCACCGGCATCCATATGTGTCCACAGATTATATTCATATATTCGATATTTTGTCGATCTATATTATATTTAAATTCAATCAATATAGTTCATAAGGCTGCACCATATTCCCAACGCTCAGCCCCCCTCAGAAACCGCTCATACAATACATTAAAGTACCATGGACAACTTATAGCAATTCAGGTATGGTAAATAAAATGAATCATGTTAAATTCATGCAATTAAAATATATTTATATTAAGTCAGTATAGTTACTCGGGCTGCACTGGTTTTATATCTAGACTGGGAGGGTCAAACTCAAATTCAAAAACTTGGACAAAGTTGCTAACCAAACAACATGCTTAAATAACAACAGTGTAGGTCCCAGGTGCCCAACCTGCGGCCCTTTGAGCATTCCTTGGCAGCCCCCAAACCCTACTGTAAACGCATAGGGCATAGGAACTCACCTGTCCTCGCCCAGGATCTTCTTCCGGAGGGAAGGGGAGGAGAGGGACTCGCTCTGGCTGAGCACATTAAAGCCAATCCGCAATCCAGACAGCACCTGAGCAGGTCCCTCACCCCTCTTCCGCTTCCTGCTCTAAGAATATCCCGTTCTAGGAAGATAAGTGCCTATGCTCCTCCCTACACCAACTAACAGGGGATTATTGTATGTGGCACATTACCTCAGAAAAGGGGCACATAACGTTTGAATGAACGGTTAAGGCTTTGATGATATCTATGAGGCACATAACCTTTGATGATATATGACACAAAATGTGCATTACCATACTGCAGTGTCCCTAATGCTTGAAGTATCATTAAAAACAAGATTTGTTATTTAAAAATTATAAACAATGTCTTCAAGCTCAGTCTGCTGTCATTTCTTCATTATAAAATGCTTATACAAGTCAGTATAGATTGAAAATGTTACGTGCGGCCCTTTAGTGATGCAGAGGGCCGCACTTGTGGCCTTCCATATCAACTCAGTTGCCCACCACTGCTGTAGGTGCTTTATTGTGTTGATTTTTTTTTGGCTATGATGGACGGGTGACTAGTGATGAGCGACTAGGCAATATTCGAATTCGCGTAATTTTGCGACATATATTCGATTCCATATTCGTAATCTCGAATATCCGAACTTACGACATGAATGTGATCTAACATCGCAATTGCGACCCAATATGCGCAATACATTGAAGTCAATTGGAGAATGGCGGAATCCGAAATGTAGCGATTATCCGAGAAAGCGCACTGGCTACCAAATATGCGCACTCCATTGAAGTCAATAGAGAATCGAGAAACCGAAATTGCGATTATCCGAGAAAGCGCAATGCGACCAAATATGCGCAATACATTGAAGTCAATAGAGGAATGGCGGAATCCGAAATGGCGATATCCGAGAAACGCGAATTAGCGACCAATAATGCGCAATGTGCCAGTGCAGAGCAATGAGGTCGGATATTCGACTGGGACGAATAAGGCCGTCATTTCGTTTTTAAAAATCACACTTGCGATTAATATAATCGCGATCCCATTCATTGCAATGGATCGCGAGTATAAAAGCGCAACAAATCGCGAAAAATAGCGATCCTCGCGTCGGATATCCGATGATATATTCACGAATATTCACGAAATGGCGAAATTGCGATATTCGAGCTAAATATTCGAATATTCGAGATCAACACTACGGGTGACCCTTCCGAGGACCAGCATTAGCCATTGTTTGAACCATATTACCCATATACTTATGGACAGCCAATGGTCATTCAAATTGCATATCTTCCGTAATTGCATATACCTATATTATACATTCCATTTTCCATTAATTTATCATATACATATATACAATCAATATACAATTGCATTTTAAAATATATTTTAATTTAATCAATACAGTTAATTGGATTTTGCTGTTTATATAACGTGAACCCAACAGATAAGGCTAAAGGAAGACCCCCTACTCATCAAACTCATCGAACGCTACCATAGTAAAACCGTCATGCGCTTTTACAGCCAATAGCAGTCCAGGCAAAGGCAGATATCATTTCAAATATAATGACATTCAATCGATGTGTAATAAAGTTATATTCGATCGATCAATGTAGTAAAAACTGAATTTCATATTAATTTAAACTCAATCAATATAGTCAGACTGTGCTGCGTCGAACATAGAGGGAACACATACAGTGGAAGTAAGCTCCCTCTTATAAACTATTTAAACACTAACAAAGTTAAAGTGTCACCTGATTTTGAACAGCCAGTTGCAATCCAGACAATGGCAGATATTTCTAAAATATTCAAATTCAATTAATTTATCATATAACTACATTTGATCAATCAATCTTATTAAATGTCATTTTGTGTTTAAATTCATTGGGCTTCTCTGTGTATATTTCATAGACCCAACTCACAGTGGTGTCAATAGTCCAGTGCAGGCAGTGTGATTTGCGCAGGTGGACACCATTTCACTCCAGGAGGGGTGTCACCAAACTTTTTTTTTAACTTTCTCAAGAGCCACATCGATAATGTCAATCGGACAGGCTTGCCCCCACCTTGTGAATGGTACAGTCTCTGTATGTAACAGGTATATAAGAACTTCTCTGCCCATTCTTATAGCACCTCCCCAGGATTCCTGGCTACACATACCTGTGCATCCTTGGTATCCCTTTAGTGGTGAGTGTAGATTCATTATTTTCATTGTGTCTAGGGCTGAGCAAAGATAAATTAAACATTTCAGCCTCATGGTATGTGATTGCACATATACATATATTGTGGGGGTACAGCCTTTGTGACATCAGTCCACACAAAGGTATCTTTTTTGGGCTCCTGTCTGTATTTAGTAACAGCACCAGGGGACATAGGGGTCGGCAGCTTTTGCATTGCCTGCATCCAGCTCCTTATACCTTCATTGCCTCAGAGAGTTAAATCTCCTGCAGAAGAGCTCCCTCTGCTGGATACTTGCTGTGTTCCGCTCTCTGTCAGGTGCCCCTCCCTCCAGCCCTATTTAAGAAAGTCTCAAGCAACAGGAAGTTGCCTGAGCAAGAATGTCTTTCATGTCTTCGCCTCCAGGTTGCTTGCCTATTGACTCTGACTTCCCGGTTTCTGACTCTTGGTTTATCCTACGGATTATCCCTATCTCAACACTTGGCACTTCGACTCTGCACCTTGTCAGCTACCAACTTGCATTGGGTGTGTCTGGGAACTGCAACCTGAAGACTGTCTGCGACAAAGCCCATCACTCCATGTGGGGTGGTGAACACCAGGCGGTTCCTTAGACTCCGCACCCCGGATTGCCCCTTTGCCAACTATGCAAGTTGGTCCAGTGGGTCCACATCGTTGTATCATCTGTGTCACCCTTTCTCTGGTGTCACCTGCCGTAAACAGGGGTTAATATCAACAGAAAGTCCTTTGAAAATGCCAAACCTCTTGGCTTTGGACACAATGGTCTAAGCTCCTTTTGAAGAGACACACCCAGCTGCCTTGCTGACTTCCAGCAGTTGCAAACCCTGGTGTGTTTCAGGATTGAATGGTTCCTTCCCTACCACTCAAGAGGCCAGGTCCCTATAAGCAAACTAAGCACCCTCAGCAATCTATTTTTGCTATCTAACAATTTGTCCTTTGCAGGACACACATCATGGGACTCTTTTATTGCTGGCTGTGGTCCATTCACACAGTGACAGATGAACAGTCTGTCACAACATATATATGCCCCACAATTTTACATGCACCATGCCATATACACTACTATGGGGTGTCATCATGAATTTCCACCACTGGGTGACACCAGACTTAGTGACGCCACTTCCAACCCATAATGTAAGCCCCCATTTGATAAAAAGTTGAAAGACTACCTTAGCTAACTATTTCTTTCTTTGAGATTAGGCCAGTACTAGCTTATATCCTAGATGAGGAGAGGTGAGGAACTTGCTCAGGCACCATCTGGGTTGTTGATTGGATTTCTACGTACTCCTATCACGTAGGTTTATCACCTTTCCTCCTCTATCCACTCTATGAAGTTCCTAGTAGAGGACCTGTCAGCGGAGGATCAGCAGACAGGTGAGTTCCTAAGCCCTATGCATTAAGAGTTAGGTTTTGGGGGCCCCAAGTGGAGGACTGAGGGGGGCCACGGAAGAAAGGGCACCTGGGATCTAAAGCTTTTGGCCAAAAAGCCAGCTTTACCTAAGGCCAACTCCTAGCGTTGGACTCTTCCAAAACTTCGGTAAATTTTATAATTTCTAAGTCCCTCACTTCTTGTTTCAGGATTATGCCAAGATGAATTAAAAAAACAAGATAAGCACCAACAGATGCTAAACCCTCTCAATGATCTCTTCTCATATCTTCTTAAAGAGTTCTTCAATTCTAAAAAAAGGACACACCCAGGGTAGGTACATCATGTACTAGGGTACACCCTGCTACCCAATCTCATTATGACACGGCGTGTTCCTCATATCCCATGCCGCTTTATCATCCAAAAGAAGAAAAAAAAGAAATTTGACGGTAATGCAGACATTCTACTGTTGTTATTATTATTATTTTTCAAATATACGGGCTGCTTAGCAACAGACGGCTCACAAATCATTTGAATCTACCTCCTGAGCGCTGATGATATCATTACCAAACAAACGTGATTCATTTGCTCGTCGCAGGGCCACAAGATCTTCCTTCAAGCTACCACCTTATAAATAGGAAACAATTTAGATAGAAACAAATAGTTGATAATTACCTCTTCGGAGCGCAGGAAGCCCAGATAAATCAAAACACGCGCAACAGACATCGGCACTGTGTGCAGGATAGTCAGTCTTTATAATGGGAGATATGACAAGACAGGCACAACACTCTAGTCTAATATAAAACTGATGGTAGGTAGTGATGGCCAAGCTTCGGCCAGGTCCGTTCAAAACAGGCGGATTGGACTTTTTAAAAAGTCCAAGGTCCGCCTGTTCACGGGCAGATTCACTGATGTCACTTCCTGTACCTGGAACACATATTTCTTGGCTCGGATTGCCGGTTGTGATGTCACTAGAAGACAGATGACCGCTAATCGGTCTCTAGTGAAAAGATTCTTCCTTGGACGGGATCTTAAGGTAGCCAGGGCGATTTCCCACACGATTCCTGGCCGATCAATCACCGGGCGCCTGCACGCCAATCGATCAACCAGGAATTGAGTGCATCCCACCTTGCCCGATCCACCCCGCCCGATCGACATGGCCCCCAAATCAGATCGGCCAGAGAACCAACCTGTTGGTCTTTTCTGACCGATTGAGCACACATCAAGGGGAGTTGACATTTGTGAAGCGATCGATCGGGCACAGAATCGTCCAGGAATCGGTGGCCTAAGGTGGTAGGCACAGACTTGATTGGGCGATCGATCAACGCCTGTGGCTTCACCGGAATGTAATGAAAGTAATGAGCAATTTAGGAATATAATCTGGCAGTTCTCCTCACTTCCTGGTTCATGGTCAGCAGAGCAAGGCAGGACGTCACAGGAAGCTTTGATTTTTCAGTGAACTGCTTTGAAAATTCCCCTAGAAGATCACTGAACGCCCCCAGTGGCCACCCGCGATATTGCACCCCCATGTGTTTCATGTGTTGGCTCCACGAACCAGGAAGTGATGGGAGCTGTGTGGTAATCTTGTTAAATTGCTCATTACAGGTAAGTTTTTGAGTTTTTTTACTGCATTCCTCCCTATTATTGGCACTTCTAGTGCCATTCATGAAAACATAGATTTCTGGTGGTAGGTCCACTTTAATTGCAAAGCCCCTGAACATGGTATCAACATCAAACTTGCTGGAGATGTGGTGAAGGGTTGGGGGTATACTACAAAAACAAAATATGTCTCTAACACAAATAGTTTTGCACAAATTAAGTTCAAAGTCAAGTCAAAATGTTGACCTGCGCAAGGATCACAGAGCGAAAATGGAGTTCATCTCATGAGGATGGGTTCTTTAAGTTGCTGTGTAGTGTGGGTCAGCTCTCCAACATGCGAGAGTGGATGGGCCCCCCCCCTTAACCAGCCAAATAACGAACAAGGACAGATTCGCCCGACCCAGTACAACCAATGCGTTCAATCATGTGGAATGGCATAATATAAACAATTTGAAACAAAATGACACAAAACAACAGACAAGATACTCACATTAGAGAGGTTTACACGGGTGGATCTCTCAGGGCCATGTGTTTTCCTGTCCAGGAGGACCTCAA
>CM070032.1:226428507-226442957 GCA_036250615.1 Ptychadena robeensis | reverse complement strand
TTTGTATTGGTCTTTCACGTGGAATTCCAATACCATTGATTCATGTTTGTGGCTGTAATATGACACAATGTGGAAAAGTCAATACTTTTGCAAGACACTGTAGATAAAGGTTGACATCTATGCAAGCACTGATATTTGGCCATGGCCACACTTTCACTCTCTCTTTTTCTCCTAACGACATTAAAAAGAAAAAGATGGACATCAAAATTAAACAGGTGTAATGAGAGGATTGATTTTTCTTCATCATGGAGTGTGAACGACGTACTTCTTGATCTCACTCGCAAACTTTTTCAACTGTGGCCATCGAATATCCAATAACTTCTACCCAACTCAGAATATTCTGTTTTATATGTAATTAATTGCTGAAAATCATAGCTGCTGTGATGGATTGATTTTGACAAGCAAAAATAGCCGATGAACTCATCAGACGTACCCCCTGGGGCTGAAAGCCTGTGCTGTATTGGAATATATTGGGAATGTACTCAGGAGCACACAGCTAGGAAGTGCAGGGCACAGAGGACGTGCCGTTATCACAGCGGGTGGGCAAAAACTTCTTACCAGGCCTAACAGCAGTAAAGAGCCAGCAGGGAACCCAACCACTCTTCAATCCCATGCAACTTCAATACAGAGAGTTACGCTTTAATATCTGTCACCAGTAGGAGCCAGGCCTCTTTTAAGGAATGTATTCTTCATTTTTAAACTGATATTGTGACTCTTGACAGCTTTCCAAGACTGATAATGCAGCCACATGATCCAATCTATCATTAGGCAGCCTGGCACGCAGCCCGGTGTGTTACTGTAGCAACTGCAGCCATTTACTGACTTACTTTAAGAAGTCAGCAAACCGGCTAGGTAATCTACATGGCTGTCACTGGGTTACTGACTGGATTAGAGACATAGAAATCCATCGGGGTGTTATACCTCCGGATATGCTGCGTGCTTTAATGTTTCTTCAAGCGATATATTGTGTTCTGCTAGGTTTCCTTGATCTGTGAGTTCATGCCATAGTAGTCTAAAGAGGAGGCTCGCTGTTATACACAAGAAAGACAAAAAAATAAAGATAGATAGATAGATAGATAGATAGATAGATAGATAGATAGATAGATAGATAGATAGATAGATAGATAGATAGATAGATAGATAGATAGATAGATAGATAGATAGATAGATAGATAGATAGATAGATAGATAGATAGATAGATAGATAGATAGATAGATAGATAGATAGATAGATAGATAGATAGATAGATAGATAGATAGATAGATAGATAGATAGATAGATAGATATGGGATGGATGGCGCATATATGTCATATTATGCTTCAACATTGTTTACCGGCATACATGGCGCATATTTGTGTGCATTGCGAATGGATACACGCAATACACACAGTGCTCGTACTGGCTGAGATCACAGAATGAAGAAGAGAAGCTGTAAAGCTGCGCGCAGCCATGCACGATGTAAGGCAATAGAATACAGTTGAATAGAATTTTATGAATTTAGGATGTTTTTGTATATTCGTGAAATTATGCGGATTCGAATATACCATATGCTGCTCAACACAACACAATCCAAGGGGTGTTCACCAGAGAACCCCACAGGGGGTGATGAACATTGCAACAGATGGTTCCCAGGTTGTGGTCCACTGGCGCACCCATGCATTTGGTAGCTAATGAATACAGAGTCAAAGTCCCAAGGGGTTAGACCAGGCCAAGGGTCAGAAGCTGGGGATTCAAGGAGTAGATCGCAAACAAAGGAGCCTGAAGGTGAAGACATGAGAGACCTTTTTGCTCAAGCAACTTCCTTCAATAGGACTGGAAGCAGGAGCAACTGGAAGGTAGGGGAAACAGCAGAGGGAACTTTTCTGCTGAATACTCTAGTCCTGTGAGGTAAAGGAACAACTTTACTAAACTAGAAGGAGTATACACAGTTTGTTCACAATCATCTGTATAGCCAGAGATTAGGTACAATCCTTGGAATACAATACGTTTCAAACAAGGGGCAACAATACCAATACAAAGGGGCTTTGGCTCTAAAACAGTAGAGAGGTGCTGATGTCTTTAATGGGAGTGGAGAATAGTCTCTGCTTCTTAGGCTACTCCTTCCACAACCCCTAGGCCATCAGGGAATCAATCCTCAATGGTAAAGCTGACTCCTGAGGTCCCTCAGGCCAATGGCAAGGCCTATTCCCACTGGGACATTCTGGGGTGCCTCACATGGCTCTGACACACAAGTTGGCAGATAGCAGAAGATCTGCAGCCTCTCCTATTAAACATATGTATACTGTCTGTGATCCATCAGCACCTCCTCTGTTACTGGGCAGAACCCCACTGTGCAGAGGAATTCCAGAACATACTAGAACAGTTGCAGTAAAGCATAGAAAAGACCTCAATGTTCTCATTGCCAAAAAAACATTAGTTACATACATTCTATTACACCAATTTCCATGCAGAAAACTTCGGTAAGAGATGAGACCCTATGAGGGGTACATCCTTGAGGGGTACATCCACATGCTTGAAGTGGGGATTGGACACACCCACAGGTACAGTAGAAAGACAGGGCTGAATATGAGCATGTATTGCCTTAGAATTACAAAAAGAACCTCAAACTCAAAAATATTTGTGAATCAACCAGAATCAGGACTTTGACCCTTAAATCTTCCAGGAGTACCAATCTTGTTAGAATGCTAACAACAGAGAAGATCTAGGCAGCCCATTCTGAACCAAAATCAGTGATGTCCTGGCATTTGTAGCACGAAGACAGCTGGGAGACTCAGCCTGCATCCCGCTGATTTAGATTCGAAGATGAGCTCCGTGTACACCATTGATATGTGGTTGTCTTGGCAACCCTCCGAAATCGCTCAGAAACGGTCCTGCCTCAAACACAGGTAAGTAATTTTGAGACCCATGATCAAGTAGAAATATTCTGATTTCCTGCCTTCATGGAGATTAGGCCAAGAAAGGCCGCTATAGGTGTACATGACCATCAAAGGCATAGACCGCGAGGATATAGAACAGACTAATGTGAGATTTCAACAAGGGATCTCAGGTCGCTTACATAAAAGGACCAATTCCGCGATGCCGAGGCTTCGGAGTTTGGAAGGTAATTGCAGAAATGGAAATGACAACATACTGTAGGATTTTTTTTCTTTCTCTGCTGGAGCTAAAATAGAGCGTTGAATGGTCTTTTGTTAGGTCTGTAATGCACGTGTCCTATAACCGAGCTAGATTTCTACTTCTTTTTACCTTATTTGCCTTTCCCCCTATCAACATTCTAATAACTTTTTTTAATAAAACCCTTTTCTTTTTTTTTTATTAAAAAGTAATTGTTTTACTACTTATTATTAAGTCTCTGTGTTTCTCAATACAGTGGAGGTGGATCGTGGCTGGTTGTAGGGGTACCCTGTCTCTATAATTTTATCAAGCCTTATGCAAATTATGAGCTGCCTCCTGGAAACATCAATATGATGCGTGGGGGTTAGTGAGGGCCGAACATCAGCTGCAGCTGTTCGCGAACAGGCGAATCGAACTTCTGTTCGCGGCGAACCTCTATTGACTTTAATGGAGGGCAAACTTCTTAAACCTTCAGGTCAGGTAGCCAAGATTACAATAAAAAAACACCACCTGGACAGTGTCATGCCAAAGGGGATCAATGGCTAAACTTCTACCCCAAAAAATGCATCCTGACAGTACCTTCTGCAGCGCATCACATTTAGTCAGATCTCTCTGCAATGCATAATACAGCATACCCCACCCACAGAGAAGGACTTTTGTGGCTCAGTAATGATGAACTACATGTAACAGAACACCTCAGCTATAGTTACAGATCACAGGATGGAGTATAATAGCAAAGTAGCTCAGCCATCCCTCAATCAGCAGCAGCTCCCCCTATCTATCTAGTACTGGAGACACAGGATATATGTAAAATGGCCGCCGGGCTGCTTCTTTAATAAGGGGGGTGTCATCCAGAAGCAAAATTTTTTTTTGGCTGTACTGTTCCACCTGACTATGGGGTGAGGGGTCACACTTTGTCTCCATGTTAAGGTATAGGGGGCGGATCGAACACCCATAATGTTCACTGGCATTGCGAACATGCAATGTCCACCTGGCGAACTTTTCGGCCTTACTTAGTGGGGGTCAATGTAAATGCGAGGTCATCATACATCGAACAATCTGATTGGACAGTTTTTGTGAACATAACTTTAGTTACATAAGGGCCTTTCCCTCATCCAATTATCTGTATCCAATCAAGAAGGCCCTTGTAATACATAGTTATTGGTAAATACAAGGAATGAGAGATTGAAAGGTATGTTGTGAGTAGAGATGGTCAATGAGATGCCGAAATTTCAACACTTGCATGCAAATGGACATGTTCAGTGTTTTCAGACGTTCATGAGTGAGCTGAGATGACATGAGTTAGAGATAGTGCTGAGATGTAGAGATGGTCCAATTTTTCAACTTGCTAACTTTGTGAGTTGATTGCAAAGCCTCTGAACATGGTATCATCACCAAACTTGCTGGAGATGTAGAGAAGGGTTGTGGGAACATTTGAAAAAAAGTTTTGTTCTAGCACATATAGTTTTTTGCATAAATAAAGTTCAAACTCAAAGTCGAAATTCCGATTTTCGAAATGTTGGCTTGACTTTGAACTTAATTTATGCAAAAACTATTTGTGTTAGAGCAATGCTTTTTATGTAGCATTCCCCCAACCCTTCTCTGCATCTCCAGCAAGTTTGGTGATGATACCATGGTCAGTGGCTTTGCAATTAACTCAAAATTGTAAAAAAATCGACCATCTCTACTGAGATGTAGACTCTAGAGACATCACCCAGAAGTTGGCCATAAAGTCTAGTGTCTAGTCTAGTGAGCCATTGACCTTCGACAAGCAAGGAGAGTTAAGCCAAAACTCTGAGCTTCTATCTTGACTACTTGTTCTAGGTCACAGATTATTCCTCAATTAAGGTCAAGGCTATGGGGGCCACCAAAATAATGGACACTCAAATAGCAATATCAATGCGTGCATAAATATCATGCCTTTGCCTGGGGCCATGTAGGCCTAAAGCTGGCCATACACAGGTCAATACCCATGCAATCGATGAACCCTCCAGCGCAGTGTGGTAATGCCACAAAGATGCGCTCAAGCTTTGTTGATTGAACGGAGATTCGATGTGCAGCACTTCTGCACAATCAGTGCCATTCAATACTTTGGATGGGGATTCCCAGTTCCCATCCAAAGAAGTGGCAATCGAACAAGGATTTACTTGATCAAAAAAGATTGATTGTGCTCCAAACTATGTAAATATTGACCTGTGCATGTCTAGCTTTAGGCAACTATTTAACACTTTGTGGTTCATAGTAGAGATGGTTGTGAAAGTTTGACTAGTTTATTTGGGAGTTAAGGTGCCCACGCATGTTTAGATTTGCCTGGCATATTGACAGCTCCCGGACGTGCATGATGACATCATCGGCTGAGAGTGCCGATAATCGGCCGAGTACCCTTTGTGTGCTGGTCTCCATTCAAAGTGGGATCAGCGAGGAATTAACCGACATGTCGGTTTCCTGGTCGATCAAGAATTCTGCCCACATGGATCAGCTGTTTTTCCGCCTGTGTATGGAGACCTTTAAATGCAAAGGTACCATCACCCAGACATGTTCCTTCCATCTGCTGGGTTGACAACCTTTTTACCAGACAGGAACTCCAACTAGGCAAGAAGCTCTTAAGCTAGCCATACACGTGTCGGATTCCATGTCTAATCGATTCATCATCCGATCGATTCCGGCGATTCTGTCGGGAATCGCAGGTGTGATCAATCGGCCAATTAAGAGTATCCATCGCAGCATACCACCTTGTCCGAGCGGATTCCGGCACGATTCCATGTGCGATTCCACCTCCGATTCCACCTCACAAATGGCAACTCCCCCTGATCTGTGCAGAATCGGATGAGAAAGACCAACATGTTGGTTCTCCGTCGGATCCGATTCTGGGCCCCTGAACGATCGGACCAGGTGGGCTGCATGCGATTCCGGCACGATCGTTTCGCGTGCACGCACCCGGAATCGATCGTGCCGGAATCCGGTGCGAATCCGACACGTGTATGGGGGCCTTTATTCTTGAAAAAAAAACTTTCACTGAGATGGTGTGTTCTATGGATGACTAGGGTAGGGTTGGACTCTACCTCAGGTAAACTAAGGTCAACCAATGCAAAGAACTAATAAACTTTTTCTGGTTATATTTCTTTTGCTATATAAAGTAGAATTATAAGTTCCCATTGACTCCTTACTGTCTGGGTCACATCTAGGCTCATTCACACCCACATGAAACACCACGCAACATACATGGAACAATGTCACTCCAGCTGTGGCATGGACATGGACATTGTCTCTGGTGATCACCCACACCAACTTCACCCACTCACAGTAAAGCACCCACTTCACCCACTCTTCTGCAATATACTTTTTATTCTCAGGTAAGAAGGAAAATGCTCTTTTATTTTGTGTCTGGTAGTTAGAACTCAGTTTTGCTGCTGTGTGCTCTTTTGTTCTAGACTTCGCTTCAAAATAGAATACTTTGTCACTGCAGACCTTGAATTTTTGTTTATAAGAACAATGCATTGGGGATGTTTATTTTTATGTGGGTAATTGAAGGCATGGAACATTATTATTGTGTTTATATTTTTACAATACTCGTTTATCTATGCTTGCCACATAAATATAGTAATAAAATACCTGCTTTTCAAGTATTTTCTTATGGAACATGAGTGAGCTATGGAGAGCTGATGAGAAGTGCCAAGATGTAGCCTGTGGGGACATCAGCCAGAAGTTAGCCTTATAGTCTAGTACCTAGGTGCCCATCCTGCGGCCCTTTGGGTGTTGTTTGGCAGCCCCCTTTGTTCCTCCACATGCGGCCCCCAAAACTGAACTGTTAATGCATAGGGCATAGCAACTCACCTGTGAAGTGGTCACATGCTGACCCAGCTTTCCAAATCAACTTTGGCAGTCCTACATCAGTAACATTTGGAATGTTGATCGGGGAAACCAGGTCAGCAGGGGGGGTGTGTGCTGTCGCGTTTTGACTGCCTGCTGAGACATGTCGACATGGGAGGGTCTGGATCGATGTTATGTGCGATGCACACCTTTAGTGATGCACACCTTTAGTGATGCAGAGGGCCGCACTTGTGGCCCTACATATCAACTCAGTTGCCCACCACTAGTCTAGTGAGCCATTGACCTTCGACAAGCAAAGAGAGTGAAGCCAAAACTCTGAAGTCCTATCTTGACTATTTGTTCTAGGTCAGAAATTCTTCCTCACTTGAGGTCCAGGTTATCGGTGCAACCAAAATAATGGACACTCAAATAACAATATCAATGTGTGATTCTTTTTTTTGGTAAAATAAATATCATGCGGTTACTGGGGACCATGTAGGCCACAGGCAACTATTTAGCACATTATGGTCTATATTAGAGATGGTAAGGAAATTATTTGTGAGACAATTACAAAATCCTTGCTCAAGGTATCATCACCCAAATTTCTGGAAATGTAGAGGAAGATTGTGGGTACATCACAAACATTTTGACTAGACTTTGAAATTAATTTATGCAAAAACTATGTGCTAGAGCAATGGTTTTTATTTGTAATGTTCCCACAACCTTCTCTTCATCTCCAATTGTGCTGATTATACCATGTTCAGAGGCTTTAAAATGCATAAATGATGCTGGCAACGTGTACAGGGGTGGGGTGAGGGTGGGAATTGTAAGCAGTGTACTATGTGCACTGCCGTGATCGCCCATTAAAAACTGCGCGGTACGGTTAAATCACAGTTAAATCCACGGTCCTCTAAATTCCACCATATTATGTCTAGTGATTGCAGCAATTACCATATTATTCAGACCATAAGACGCACCTTTTCACCCCTAAAATCGGGGGGAAATAGTGCCTGTGTCTGATGGTCTGAATGCGCAACTCCCGGGGGCCTTCTCCCAAGCTGTCAGATGAAATGCGACCACAGCCACATCCCTCATCTGTACTGTCCTGCTTCTACCAATAGAAGCAGTACATCAGAGAGACCTACATGGAAGCGGCCATCAGCTACGATCACTGTGCAGCTCACAGCTGGCAAGAAGGGAGAGAAGAGTGCAGAATCCCCTGACCCCCCCCCCCTTCTGCCTGAAGTGTGCTCTCTAGTGACACCATTGTTGTGGCTGAAATTGGGTACTGCAGGAATTTTTTTTTCCAACTGAGAACATTGAACTTTTTTTATGGTTTTTCTTTTTTTTTTTTTATGGTCCAGCGCATCTAATAGTCCTAAAAATACAGTAAGTGCTCTCTGTACAATCTCTTCCAGTTGGGGAAGCGTAGCTCCCAAACTTCATTTAATGTGGAACTGACCCCATTTTAGAATTAAAGACCCCACCCCCCTTTCTCTTCGTGTCTTCTTTTTTTGCTGGCTGAATAATAATGTAAAAAAATTTATAAACGGCCTCTAGCTACTAGAAGTACTAGAAGCTACTGACCTCTAATTTATTATATTTGTTATTTTTTAAACCAAAAAATGGAGAAAAGATGGCGGTGAGAAAAAAGCACCAAGGATTAACAAATCCGTGTTTGCATAATACCATTTCATGGTCTGCATAACCGGAGACAGGAGAAAGGTTGTGCCCTTTTGTCTACATACTCTTTTCTAAACTGCTTCCAAACCTGTGAAGTTCTTTCTCTGTAAGCTTACTTAACCCAGTGAAATGAGAACATCACGTAGATCAGAGGCGCCGCCAAAGATGAAGAACACCTTCTAATTTCCGCCTTATGGACAAATCTCCAGACCGTATCAAGTTAGCCCAAAACAGCACGCTGTGAGAGCAGCCCCGGCGCACAGTCCCATAATGTGAAAGGTGTCCTCGGCCTACGTGTCTGCTAGGATTGCACGTTCCGTATTAATGAGCGGAATGAAGCCCCGGCATCGGTTTCAGGGCTGGAATTAACCGACGCAACCAAAATGTATTCTTAATGAGAATTCACAAACCTTTTGAAGATTAAGCACCTGTTCTACTGCGAAAAGCAGATGCTTGTGGGGGAAATATTAGTAAGAGTGATGGCATAAATTTCTTCCTGTTCCCTCAACATAAACAAAAATCGATGCTGAACTTTTTTCTTTCTTTTTTTTTCTCTTTGCAGGAGTTGGCTCCAAGTGCAGAGCTATAATTGAAGTCCAGAGCAATGAGTAGCTGTTCTTTCTCAATCAATTCGATAACACAGCCCAAGGCATCTGTTCTTTTCTTTAAAGTTCCCCACTAACAACAAAGGGAGAAAACTCCTACCTCATTCAACCTTCATTGCAGGGGATGTTTGACTGGCCAGTGCTAAGAGCCGAGCTTTGCCAACTAGGATTAAGAATAAAATACATGGCACACGAGATTGCAGAAACGAATAAGTTCCATGCAAAGGGAGAATAAAACTGCAACTCCAGATCAATGGCAGAGCTTAAAGCGGACCTACCACCTGGGATAGTGATATTGCTGAGATCCTTATTGCTGAGATCCTTAAGTGTAAAAAAAAATTCTTCTTCTGACAGCTGGAGGGGAGCTGGTTACGAGTTCTCCCCTCCCACTGCCTTACATCTCGCCTAGGCAGCCGGAAAATGTGTCTGGGACATCTCTCCCAGGCATGACATCGTCAGCATCCCCCTCTTCACACCCCCCCCTACGAGTCTCTGCAGCTGCGATAGAGAAGAGACAGGAGGAGGAGGTAGAGTGAAAGGGGGAAGGAGAGGGGGGGCAGTGTGGGCGGAAGTCTGCAGATCTCCAGGATCTAAGATGCCAGCATGGGAACTGCAAGCCAGTGAAGTGAGTATAGTGTGGGGTTATTTTGTGTAACAGTTTCTGAGCATCTGAACTGCTGACAGGTGAGTATTGTGTCTGTTTCATGTATGTCTGTTTATTTATTTTGAAAAAAAATTTGACCATCTTTATTTCTGTGCAGATGGTTTACTAGATGGGAAACAAGGCAAAATCTTTAACAGCAACACACAGAAACAGAAAAAAAAGAACAGGAATTTTCTATTACTATTACTATTATATTATATATATATATTATATATTATATATTATATATTATTATATTATATTACTATTTCTATTTCCTTCCTATTGAAAGAATTGCTCGCCACAAAGTAAGGGGATATCTCTCTTTTGGTGTTGTGGAATATCAGTCAAGGGAGCCAAGAGTTCTAATATTGTAGCGTAACCGGATTTGTCCATGAAATGGTAAAATGCATCTTTGTGTTCTTGCTAGCTGCTAGGCCATCCCAGAGGAGGTGTCTCCATCCCCACAGGGGATATAATCTTATGATATCAGGGGCCTAGGTAGTCTTGCCGGGAGAAAGGATACAGCCTGCCAGATTCAGCAGAGCCCCATGGGACAGGCCTGATAGGCCTGGGGTAGCAAGAATCTCTATCGGCATGTAAGTAGATCATTTCCCCTATAGGGCTGGGTTAGTTGATGACTGTCATCCCCATTCAGAGTATTGCCCTGGGAAACTCCCAGTCTCTTGTGGATAGGAAGACACCTCTGGAGGATCTGGGCTGCGGCACCCACTATATATATATTGTTTGAAACGGAATACTTCCCTAAAGAACTGACTTCCCTAAAGAAATTACTAACTTTTTTTTGGAAACAGAGAAAGTGCTGCATGTGTAAGATATCTTCCCTTCAGTAAAGTAGCCCCAGTTGAACAGCAACTAATGTGTGGACATTCCTTTATTACTCATATGAAAGAACTGTGTCGTAGATATACTTTCTACAAACGGAACTGTGTGTTTTGAACCAGCTGACCACCTGTCTGGACCAGGGTGCCTGTCTCCACTACATTAATTCGCGCCTGTGTATTTCCCCATAGCAGATCCAAGATGGATGCCCAATAGGAAGAAGAAGGGAAAAGCGCGCCAACCGGTAAGAGACCCAGCCAGCACCCGTGCCCTAGGTCACGTACTCCCTAGGGGCCCCGCCCAGACAGTAACTAAGCAGTCAGCCCTACACCACTCCACTACAATATTTACCCATGCTATTTGAAAATAGCCGATCCCACCCATGCGCAGTCCAGGGCTAGAATGTGAAAATGAAAAGCAGCACATGCAAACAAGAGCTATGATGATAGGGGTAATAAGAAGTACATATCACTGTACTGCTCCTTATATAACTGTCCAATCACAGGCTGGGACAGGTCCAGGACAAACCAGACTGAAAGAAAATTGGTTGAATGATGCTGGCAGACTGAGGACACCTAGAGGCAGACATAAAGTACTGCAATGATATGTCAGAAAAACCCAATCAGCTATCCATATTATCCTACTTTTCGCAGTGGCCTGGGTGTGGCTTCTTTAAAATTTTTGATTTGGCCAATGGTTCAGAAATGATAGGTTTTTGTGACCTCTTCACCTTTTAGGTGTATTGCATTTGTTCAGTTAACCCACCACAAAGGCACTTCCTTCCTATTGAAAGAATTGCCGGCCAGAAGATAAGTAAGGGGAAATCTCTCTTATGGTGTGCTGGATATCAATCAAGGGAGCCAAGAGTTCTAATCCTTACCCATGCTATTCGAAAATGAAAAAATATGCTTTGTTTTAAACTGTTAACCCCATTGTTCTCTCAATCATTATTCCATCATTACATATAACATGTGCAAGTGCCTGCATTTGACTTAATATCGCTCCCTACAGTCCAGGGCTAGAATGTGAAAATGAAAAGCAGCACAAGCAGACAAGAGCTGGCTGGGACAGGTCCAGGACTGTATTTTGCTGTAACTCTTCTTTATAATCAGGCTGTTGATAACTATGTAATTGCTGTTTTTTTTATTAAAATCATTTGTGTTCTTCATACCATTGCCGTTAAAGTCCCCCTGCCCATTGGGAGACTTCTCTGGAAGTTTTCCTCCCCTTTTTTCTCTATTTAATATTGGGATGTTGGCAAATTTTATATCATATGTATGTGGGTTTTTTTCTATGTACCTGGACAAACCAGGCTGAAAGAAAATTGGTTGAATGATACTGGCAGACTGAGGACATCTAGAGGCAGACATAAAGTACTGCAGGGATATATCAGAAAAACCCAATTAGCTATTCCTATTATCCTATTTTCCGCAATAGTTCTGTCAGGATCAGGACCAGACAGGCAACACACACTAACAGAGTTATGGGGGAAGAAAAACAGATTTAATGTTGACTCACTAGACAGGAACAAAAATCGGTAAAAAGAGTCCAGGGTCCAGGTTCGGACAGGAAATGAAAGGAAATTAGGTGTCAGTCCAGGTTCAGACAGGGATTGCTCAGGAAACAGTAAATGACATGAAATCAAATGAACAGCAAGCATGTCTGGATGAAGCACACCTATATAGCCCTACAGCTAACGAGGGGGGTGTGCTCCACCCAGCCCCTGCTGGTGACTGTGGGAAAAAGCCATGGAAGGGCAAGCACAGTGCCACCAGCAGGTGGTGACCGGTATAGCTGGGGTCCTCAAAGGTTAAGAAATGATAGGTTTTTGTGCCATCTCATCACCTAGGTATATTGTATTTGTTCAGTTAACCCACCACCCCCAAGGCATAACAACCATATGCCAACAATCTATACTCAATTTTATTATACATGATTTATTAGTGGTTACTCTTCAGTAGGCAAGATGTAAAATATGGTTTTTTTTTTTATTTAAATTCTTTGCTTCATCCTACTTTTTTTAAGTTATGAATCAAGGCAGAATCCATGACTTGACAAAATCATCCCTTAACGGTGACAGACAAGCTAGGTGAACACAATCTTCCCACAGCTTAAATGGATATATGACAAGGGAATATTAATTGCACCAGACAAGGCATTCAAAGGCATTAGCTCAGCAACACAAGTCTATTTTATTCAATTAGGGTTATTCATCAATGTAGATAACTGCTGGAAAGCAGTAGCTAATCTCGTGTTTTTTGCTGTTTTTCCTCATTCTCTTGGTATTTAAAGGGATGACAGCCAAGAAGAGGGAATGAGAAGACGTAATTGGTAACAAGCAGCTGCGTATCCGCTATGACTGTATACTACAAATATACACATATTCACAAGTTGCCCTTTGTATATAGAGAGGGTCTAATTCTGCAGAATTTAACTCTTCGAAAATTTCACTTCCTCTTGTCGAAAGTTGTTTCTACAAAAAAGTTTCTACCACCCCGACAATTCGAGTTTTTTAATTGGAAATGATTACTCAATAATAATAATAATAATAATAAAAAATGTTTATATGTAAAAATTCAAAATTTTTACAAATGGAATTAGGAAAAAATGGAATGAGTATAGAGGTCTCCTCGACCCCTTACCCGTTCCTAAAGCCTTAAATGAAAGTCCTAAAAATAAGACAAACAGGCTTTTAAAATATTTTTATTAAATATATTTATTATTATGCTTTTAAAATATTTGTATTTAATTGTTCCCTTCAACAGAGCCACCTGTACAGTTTAACAATGCCTCTCGTTGTCATCCATTCTGGCCAGATGTTTCTCAAAGTCTCTGGTTCTGATGTACTAAAGGTCCCTGGTCAGTGCTGAGCAGGAGCACTTGCACTCAACCCTAGCCAGGTACTTGCCTGTAAAGTGCAATATACCTTTAAGTAACCTGTTGGGCATGTACACAAGTTTGGGAACTTTTTCAATTTACTCTTTTATTTTATTTTTTTTATGTATTCTAAACCCTGTAGGAATTGGTAAGAGGTCAGAGAGACCTCTATACTAATTCCTTAGGGCAGTGGTTCCCAAAATTCCCCCCTTTTCTATTTTGGGAAATTATAGAGCCCCCCTCCCCATTCAAACACAGGTTGAGAATGAGGGCCATCGCCCCCCTGGTATACCTTCACTCCTCTCCCCCTCCAGATTAGGAACCACTGCCTTGGGGTGAGGGGGGTTATATTATTTTATATTATAATCAATATTTAATTATTTTAGCTTTTAAATTTTGTTTACAATTACACTGGAACAGGAGCATGCCCTGAACCTAACCAGCCATTACTATGGTCAAGATGGGTGGCCACTATTCTTCTTAATGGATATAGTAGATATTACTTGCAAGATGATCGAGTGTTAGGGGTTAACTTTGCAAAATCCCTCCCTACCCTTATTATTTTTGACATATTGAAGCATTGATTGATAACACACAACATTATTCCACTGATGCAGTAGGGTAAATCGTACATTTTATCCCATTCTCGAATAGCCAATATTCAACGAATATATTCGCAATTCAAATGTTCAAGCTCAACACTAGTGAGCATGTGCTTCCGCTCAGCCCTGGCTCCGGACCTGTACTCTATCCAACCCAGACTTTGAGGGACATCACCATAGTACAGAATGTCATTACTCTATTTACTCTTTTATTATGTATTTGAACTCTTTAGGAATGGGTAAAAAGTCAGAGAGACCTCTATACTCATTCCTT